>DWUN01003543.1:0-11900 GCA_018249975.1 Passova gellias
TACTAATTTTAACAGTGCATATTAAATCTAAATTTACTAACATATTTAATATTTGTTATTTACTAACATTTTATTATTATTATGAAGAGAGGTTTCGCGATTTCAAAATAAAATAATTGTTGACCTGTCCGTGTCTACTGCTTACTATCACATTTTTTGGACAAGATAATACCAACAAGCTTTACGACTGAAATCATTAAAATTTCTTTTTGCACACAATCACTTTACCAACATAAATTACCTAGAAAATCAAACCATAATATGGTTTGATTATACAATTAAGCTAATATTGTGTATCTTATGTTTTAGTCCTGTCCTAAATTTACTATTTATTCATTTTGAATGTTGCAAGTATTAATAAACATACTTTAATATATTGTGGGTAACGTATAAATTATTTAGATTAATATTACAAGAAAGCAATGGTTACAAGAAATGTTTAAATAAATTTAATGGACCTGTAAACTCTTTAGTAGATTATTTTAATATTATTTTGAGTACTGCGTCGGAATAGTGCAGGAAGAATGCAAGGTCGTCGACCTCACTGAACTTCGGCTTATGCACCCGGCCGAAGCACTACAGTACTACAGTGAAGTGCTTTACAATTACAATTTGTTGAGTATTTCAATGATTTTAGAATATTTATTTTCTATATTTACTTTAAAAAATTGGTTGAAACATGTGTATGGAATAGGTATTTGTTTATATATTATTTTATAAATATTTAAAATTATGTTGTTGTGTATTTAATAATAACCATAAATGGAAAAATTCCGTACATACCGTTCTATTTCCAAAAAAATATGTAATTAAATGCCGGTGATATGGTAACCGGATAGCTGATAAACATAAACTATATAAAATACTTATATATACATATATTTATTACATCCATATAGAACAAGCAAATGTACTCATTCACATAAATGTTTCTGCTGGATGGAAATCGAACCCACAACCTCTGGTTTAGGTATCAGTGGTTAACAGGCGTTAAAAGATAAAGAATAGCATGATTTGGCCAAAGTGTGAGATTTCAGTGATACGTGACTACCAAGATCAATTCGATTCCATTCGCGTACAATCTAATTGCGCTCATGTTTCATTCATCGATGTCGACAAAACTCACACATTGGACGCTTTATTTGATCTCTACACCCGACTTGATCCATTGTCGAGGTTTTGCATGATGAATGAACAACTCATTCACAACTTATAATACAGCACAATGGTAAACAAGCGAGACGGAGAAAACAGTAGTTTGAAAACTAACAAAATAAGCCTGATAGTGCGTTGCTGTAATCCAGCGATTTATTTCGCCAATGGATCAGAACCTCAATGTACCAGACAGCCAATGAACGGTTGCCTTGTTCTGAAACAGTTCACATACATTTAACGCCGCTACAGGACTTGCATAAGCCGAGGATCTAAGTTCAAAGGAAGTAGCAATTGAGTACATTAATTTGCACTGAGCTCATACTGTTCAATTCGAGCTTCAACAGTGTAATTTGTACACTGGTTAAATATTATAAGGCAGATTAAATAAATATAAATGAGCATCATGATTAAATATAATATTTTTTAGTTGTACAAGAATTTTTACACAATTTGTTTGTTTAAATTTTCAGTTTAATTTTAAGCGTAAATTTTCGACCTTACTTCCCAGAGTTTTAAAATTCAAAATACCTGGTACCACTGACTTTACAAAATATATATTCGTTTTAATATTAATATCACCCTTCATATTAGTGAAGAAATAAGGATTTGCATTGAATTCACGAAACAATAGGACATAGTGTTTGAGACTATCATTAAAAGGTTCTTTCAATAAGGGAAAAGACATTGGCATTTTTCATGTTGTCACAATTGTTTATATACCTTCCTGAAAAAATGCAATAACAGAGCTACTTGCCTAGTTTCAGCTATTTTCATGAAGACTTGAACGGGTCATATATTTTTCATACCCAGTAAACTCGGAATGTAATATGTTTGTTCCATTTTAGATAAATGGACATCCGAGCAAAAATCAGACGCCTCCTTTACCTAAAGCAAAATCCGTCACGACATTTACATAATCTTATCGTGGCAACCGAAAGCGGTTTATTTCCGAAATAATATATATTTACAGGGCTCTAGCTGTCTTTGAGTAGGGCTACTAACTCAGCAGACTTTTTCGAAACTACCCCAGTTTCAATCACCCAGGCTAACCACCATTTTTCAGAATCAAGCGTTATACCATTTTGATCAGACAATTGTTAATGGTGGTTAGTTATTATCTTTAACGTAGCGAGTTTTATTGTTTAAGAAAAAGCTATTTTGTATTAAACAAAAATGAGAATAAATCATCATCAATTATTTGCATTCCTAAAGAGAAAAAAATTAATGTTTGTTGGAGCTTTTTAGCATGACGGTCTATTAAGTTGGCAGCCCTGCCTCGAGGCCGTCGTGTTAGTGAAACGCGAAATTGATATTCCACTGAAATGAGAAAAGTTATTTTTTTATATATTTCTGTTACCCTTAGCCCTTCTTAGTATAATTGGTTTTGTAAAAATTCTTTTCTTATACGTATTGAATGCAACGGCAGTAAGTGACCGAACTTGCGAGAGTTATTTTAAGAGATAAAATTAAATCATAGACAAACCAATGTTCAATTTCGTATTTTAATGTCATTCAACCATGAATGAAGTCTAAAGGAATATGTACATCAGTCATAGAATTTATGCTAGTCTTAAACAAATCCAAGTACCTAGCAAATTACTATACAGTATACATACTACGTAAACATTTTAACGGCTCAATTTACATGCTTTTTAAACTAAGTATTTTATTGTTCTAAAAATCCTAGAGAACGCAAATAATAGTAACATAAAATAGAGTGCATTAATAAAACTGGCCGCGAAATAAAATAAATAACGTGGCGTATGTCGTAAAAAATCTCGTTTGGGCACAACAATAAAATCTTATAATATTACTTGTAGCATAAACTCGGTGAGTTTAATATCGCGAAGAGCCGTTAAATGCGGATAACGAAAGCTTGTAATCAGGCACTTGCGTTCATCTCAACAGCACGATTAATACAAATTTAATGTTTATCCGATAAACATTCCAATTAGCTCTATCGGTTCAAGACACTTAATTACTTATTTCTATAAAGACATTAAGTTAATAATTACTGCTAATTTATTTCGTTAAATATGAATCATTATAATTATTTTATTAACAGTAAGCACCGTTACAAAAAACTGAAACTTGAATATCTATCAATCAAAATCAGCCCTCTGTTTTTTTACTTTATTTTATCTAAATAAGGCTACTGTGGCTGGATAATGTGCAATATGCAAAGCTCTGCTATTCAAAAACAAACATTAGAATTAAACAATGTACTCAACACAAATGGATTGATTCACTTTGCAAGTTTAACACTGCGTACGTACCGAGATCCTTATTTTGTCACGAGTTCAACTCCTGTATCCTTCCTCAATCACCGCGCTGTGTTGCTTACATTATCTGATGAATACTGATGAAGAGCGTCGTGTAAAACTACACGTAGGTACCTACGAGTAACTCGACTTAATTTAATTTATATTTATTACGTTACGAATTATTCAATTGATTGTTTTTTTAATAATCGATTTGTGGATATCTTCAGTGAAGACATAGAATTTTTTAAGTTTTAAAAATTGACTTGAACTAAATAAACCAATTTTAATCCACTATTACGCTCATCATCAAGTTAAATTAACAAGTTAAATACATTTACATATTTAAACCAAATGTATATATCCGCTGTTTTTATAAAACTTTTTGCGTTTTATGGTATGAAATTGTATGAGAACGAAACTACAACAGAATAAAGTATTGATATTCAATTCACTTTATTATAAAATATATAAGGGCAGTTTAAATTCGGTTACTTTAACGGTTTTAACGTATTTTATATACTTGTAATAGAAATCCTTAAAGGCACCTCACAGCCCCTGTTTATTGATATCGACTCTACTTATCTGTTATTTGGTATTTGTACTATTTGGATCAACCCTACGAACATAATCAAACATCGTCCAGTATGATTGCCGACATTATACTATATGTTAAACTTAACACAGGTCAACAACACCTCGGACAAACCGCGATAGTTCTTTCATCACGACACTCTAGGGATGCCAGTAATCCCACTGCAATCGGTCGCTACTTGCAGCTTACATTAGCTGACGTGACCTGTGTGACAACATTACACGTGAATGGTAGCAACACGCCACTTGAAATTCTAATTAGGGGGTAATGAGGTTACTTTGTTAATGCTCATTCTAGTATTCAATGAAATATTCTGTGGCTACGTGAATTATCCATTAATTATAATTTAACGTTACAAAAACGCTTGTCAATCAATCCATGTGGGAGAACATAAGCTAATTTATTAATACGTAGAAACGCTGCTCATAACAGAACATCAGTCTAGCAGAACATCTTAAAAAATGTAATATGAAAATAACAATTGTATCAAGTATTGGCAATCCTTGGTGAAGGATTAGTTCCATCTGAGTTTAGTTAGAGATGATTTAACCTCAAGAGAAGGTTAAAAAAACTATACCAGATCTCTATCATGTTCAAATTCATATATGTACGTATTATCTATTCCTTCAGATAACTAACAACTACGGACATATGTCTGCTGCGAGTTGGTCGTTCTGTTTGACCTTAAGTAAAACAGAGTGAATTTTAAATATTTTTCTGTCACTATAAATCGCCGCGTAAAATCCTTGCGCCAATAGACCCCCGATAAACCCTCTCGCAGCTAAGCTTCTGATAAGTGATAAGCCCTTCGCACAAAAATATATAGACCCGCAGTTCGTTGCAGATACTGAATACTGGTGTCAAAAACCTTCTTTTTTCCCTTTACATCTCTCTACTTACTGTTTAAGAATATATAAAAAAAAAACATTATTAAATGAATGAAAATTAGCATGGAAAAGTAGTTAATATACTAAAATTAATAACACGGTTTAAATCTATTGAGCATAATCGTATAACTTTATGATTCGAATATTTGAAGGTCACGTTGCCAATACCCTGGAGTGATAATATTACACTGTCATAACTTTCGTAGCCAGTACAACGCCAATGTATTAATCTTACATATGTTATTCACCTCGTTGTAAGCATCTTACAACTTTGCAAGTGCAGCTGTAAATGGTGCAAATAGAATATGTTATTATAATTAAAGGGCGAGTTAGGTAAACTTAATTCGACGTTGTTTCGAACTGCACTGTCTGCGTCAGCTTATTTTTTTTCTCTACACATGTTTTTGCTGCTCCCAACGTTTTACACAGTGGCACAACTCGGGATCAGTCTCTCCAAACTCCTAATATTCGAAATACATTTTTCCAACATTTCCAAGGACACTAAAATAAACGCTCTTTACAGAGCAAAGCAGTGGTCTTCGCACAGCTGTGAAAACTTATCTATAACTACACATTACTCTGAATGCTTTACGCAAGAATAACAATTACGACCAAAGCTTTAATGTGTGAGGTCTTCCGAAGCATGGAAGCGCCGCTTACATTTTCCCACTTGCCTATCCACACATAAATGGCGCACGATAACAATAAATCAACACAAGAGCGCTTCATACATTAACTTTCAACTTTTACATAAATAAAGACTAATTAATACTGCATCTATTTACTGGGAACACGCTTAAGTCATCAAGTTTTCCGAATGTGACGTTTATGCTAAACAGGCTCAGATATAACGATGGTACTATGAATGGCTCAAAGCTAGGAATATTTCACTGAACAACGTTGCTTTGTGCCGCGTTACGTTTGCATACATTTGCGTGTATACGTTTCATTCATTTGCAAATGTATGCCATTGAAAGTGATCTTCATGAATCATCGGAAGCATGCATACAGCATACAGCTAATCAACAGAATACTTTAGATCGACTATACACTTGAAGACAAATTTGTCGTATTAAAATTGTATATTTAACTTGTTTTTGTCTTAACTAGTCAACCGTTGACGAAAGGGGCAAGATATTATGCAATGATGATAGTAGATTATATTTACCATGGTTGACTATAGTTTTCTAAGGGGGCACGTTCACTTTCAGATGTCCAGATACAAAAATAATAATGTAATATAATATGTAGAAAATCTGATATAAAATGGTATTCGTGACTTATATAGTATTTTCAATGATACCGGTAAAATCATAATTAATAGTGAATATTTATATTCTAATTAGGGAATTAGTTAAGCTAGCTGCTACTTAAATAAAATACACCTCAGGATTATCAGATATCAAAATGTATTAATCAGCCTTACAAAAGTAGTGCAGTACTAACTGATGAGAATTCACAAGTGGATATATTTTAAATTAACTTTTAATTCAATTTAAGTTTATTCTTGTAAGAAAGCTTGTTAAAAGCTTGCTAAGTTACGAGTATGTTTTATTCTCGTTGTT
Source organism: Passova gellias (assembly GCA_018249975.1). NCBI lineage: Eukaryota > Metazoa > Arthropoda > Insecta > Lepidoptera > Hesperiidae > Passova > Passova gellias. The sequence continues at coordinate 6,464 of DWUN01003543.1, forward strand.
TATACCTTCATACTAAAAGACCTTCATTATAGTTGAAAAACAACATCCAAGGTCATGTAAATAATAATTTGAAATGTGGAAAACGTCAGAACGATTCACGCGTAAACTTCGCGAAACGTGAAGAGAGGAACTTCAAAACGTGACGTCAGTGAGAAACACGTCGCAGGGTGGATAATTATGTGCAAATTTCTTAATTATTCAATGTTTAGAGTGACACGCCAATTAATTTTAATATAACTCGAATTTAAAAAGCAGTTCTCTTCCGTTCCTTTCCATTAACTTTCAGAATTCAGATATGAAACGCTAAGGTATTTGAATACCTGATACCTAAGCCTGATGATCATGAAGTGGTATTATGACTTACTATGCAGAGGTCAATGACCTACTAATTGAATACATTAATAAATAATATTTTTAGTAAGAAGATTTATTAATACGCATCGCTTAGTATGGTTGTTGAATCATTCGTTATTTTTATACAACGGTGTTCTAAAAAGAAACTAATAGACACCTGTTGAAGACAATAAATTTGATATGTAATCGGCCTCTTTCAAATCTTATTCCGAACAATCAAACGCTGAAACAAATGTTTTGTTGTTCCGCACGAATAAATTGCGACTACCCAAAGTCTGCAACTGACACGTTAATATTATATCAAGAGTCAAGTTATTCTTGGAGCAACGAAGTGTTGAAAACGCGTGCGTCGAAAACGTGAATGAGTTGAGGGCTAATAAAGGCACTCGAGGGCGAAATATTTCAACATTTTGACGTCTTTCAAGCTGTAATAAACATGCATTTTTCGTATTGTCATATAAAGAGATCAACCTTCAAAAATCAGTAAAAGTATTGTCTAGACTTTTAGTCCAGTAGTGACACTGACTGTTGAACGGGAAGATGTGGGTTCAATGTCCAACCAGGATATTTATATGATATTTGTACCATGAGTAATATGTAACAATTAAATAAATTTATTAATTATTTCATAAAATAAATTTATTACAGTTTATTTATTTTTAGTGGATTCGTATATTTTATATTACTATGTATATATTTTACTTAAATCTGTATATATTTTATTAATTTTCGGGTTTTAATAATATTCTATTTATTTTAATATTACATAGAATCTATAACGTAGAAGTACATATGTACACGTCGATGTATCATTCTACGGACTTCTTCCAGAAATTTCTCAGAAAAATAAATATTACCTTCGTGCCGTCCTCTTTCATATTTGCTTTGTACTCATTACATGATTCATGTCTACATTAAGTATAAATAAATAGAAAATACATAATGTAGGAACGTACATGCAAGTGTAATGAGGCTCGAGTTTTACTTAAGGAATTACTTGCACACCTCACTATCACCACACCATTCCATACTCATTACACATACCACACCATTTATACCCAAAAACAGTGCAAACAGTACTTGTTTGGTTAGAGAAATAATTGAAGGGGTGGGACTGGGATTACCCTGGGCTTTAGTCGAAAACTACAAAGAATGTGACCTTGAAGTAATCAAGTATTCAAGTGTGTTATTCGAGGTAAACTTAAGCATACATTGGCGTGCAATCCATACTTAATACTATAAATGCGAAAGTAACTCTGTCTGTCTGTCTTTGACGTCCGCACGGACAAATCGCTGAACCGATTGTGATGAATATAGGCTTCTATTTTTCCAATTTTTTTTTGGTTTTTTAAGGAATTTCATTGTCATACAAAAAGGTCAGCGGGATCGTCATTTACGCGGGAAAAACTTTGTGATTCACAGGTTTCCAGGAGGTCGAAGCTGCGGGCAAATCTAGTACGTACCTATATATGCACGCTAGTCCGTTAACTTAACGCCCGTCTTGTTTTATTAGCCAAGCGTGCTTTTTCAAACCTTAAGTATTACTTACCATTCAAATGTGATTCAAAAGCTGTACGACTTTCCTTATAATATAATTATCTTATTCAGAGAAATTTCCTTTGAATTGCAAAACGTATGTAGCGTTAACACTAACGACCGTATCTGCACGTTCATTAAAAATAAATATTAAGCCATTGCACGCGTGCGACCAACTGTTCTCACATTTATTAGCGTTAAGAAATTTTCAATCTCATATCGTAAACGCGTCATAGTAATAGTCATTACATTTCACAAACACGTATAACTAGACCTTTATTGCCAACAAGATAAAGTTGTTAATCGCCAGAATCTTAGGCCCTCGGCAGTTGCTATAATTCCACCCACTGACAATGGACTATCTTCTAGAACGTGGGAAAGATTTTCAATCGACATTTAGCCGAACAATGGTAAGAATTGTGAAAAACATTCTACGACCGGTGTTTTGTTTGCAGAACGCTAATTCTACTGTTATTGTATCGTTTGTGTAACTGTCGGTGACGTGACTGCCTCGTGCCAGATATAAAAAATTATCATAATTGCTTGTTTCGACGTACTAATATAATCCGCTGTAAATGTTTATTTCTGTACTATTTCGTTCAGTCTTAAGATTTTACATTAGTTTCTCTGGGTATCGGAAAGAATAATTTCCTATTTCCGATGACTGTAAATTTTACAGTTTAATTAAAAATGTAATCAGTTATTTAATCTATTGTAGCATTATGTAATATACTCCTTATGTGTTCATAAAAGTTAATGCCAATTTGAAACACACATGATATGATGTCTAAGAAATATCGATTAATGTTCCATCAGAAACGACATGGCTGGAAGATATCGATGTCTTTCTTATACCACCACTTCAGCTACTACCTACATTATCCGGATTGCTCAGATGTAATTACCGGGTGCGAATAAAGACCTCATCACAGTTATGATTGTATTTCCGAAGAGAAAGAAATTGATTGAAGATACATGGTAGTATACATTACGAGTATTTATTCAAGAGAATTAGTAGTTTTTTTTATTTTTATTTTTAAGAAAAAAGCAGATGCAATTATCTTTCTCGCAAAACTGCTGGACGGATTTTGATGAAACTTTTTTTGTTATATAACTATTAGTCGTCTTTAACATATAGGCTATAATTTATTTTGAAATACTCCAAACGCCGCCCAAAATCACTATTCCACGCGGACGAAGTCGCAGGCAAAAGCTAGTATTGTAATATAATGGTGTATAGCTATGACATAATTTACAGGTTCATTACTGAAAATGGCGGTAACGTAGTCGTTAACGTATCTTATGATAAAGATGATTCATTAATAATATTGTCACTCGGGGACGTAGATGAAAAAGCTGACCTCATCTCAGTATGATCATGATTGAAAACATCCACGCTTCGGATCTTAACTTGCTTACCTACTATACAACTGTGTGCAGTCAGCTAATTCTAGTTTCGACAAAAAATTTAGAATGCGTCCTGAATATACGTCATCAATTTAAAATTCAAAGTAATGGCACATTGTTTTAGATTTCAAACTTGTACTCTGGGGGTTGGGGGTTTTACATAACTTTAAAATGTTATGCGTATTTGTAACATTAAATATCACTGGCTATAACAGTGGAGGAAGACAGTTGGGAGACCTGTATGATTTCTTTGCAACGTTCTCTACAATGTGTGCGGCCAACTCGTAGCGGGCAAGCGTGTAGCCTTAAACCTAATTCTAAGTGCAGATCTGTAGACAACAGTGGAACAATAAAATCTATAGATAAAACCTGATAATAATGACGATGTAACAGCTAATGATTCGATCTATTGCAAGTGATTACCATTTTAAAAAAAATATGATATGATGGATAACGATGATATACTGATTATTTATTTTGGTCGCTTTAATGATATTCCTTACAAATATGTGTTAGTCGATCATTGACAAATGTAAACAAAAGCCAATGTTTATGTTCACACTGTCGCGACGTACGTGAACGGAAACGAAGTAGATCCGTCAAGACTTTCTATCGAAATATTTAACACTGCTAGCTGCGCGTGCGCCGAATAGTTAGCACCGATTTTTGATTTCACAAAGAACATCATATGAACCTTATTGTTACAGGAATAAGGTTCGAAATAGATTGGTCAGCTCAAAGACGTGAGATGTAATAACTTTGATAGGAACAATGGTGGCGACCGACTTTAATTTAGGAGTCGAACGTGTGATCTGTATGGTTAACTATTATTATGGGAATGCGTTTGTTTTATAATTCTACTATAGCCTACTAATTACGGTTCTGTTTTAATGTTTGACATGTTTAAACGTGTAAAATGCTTTATTGAGTTTTAATTTATTTACTAAATTTTTTGTTACTGACTATCGTTTGATGCTCAAAACTTTTCAATTCGCCAAAATATGTTATATTCGCACGTGTTTTTTTGTGTGTGGTTTCTTTTAAAGAGTAACACAATTCAATATTATTTAAAAACATAAAGATATTCCCAAATGACTGATGACAGCTGATTTTAAGCTGAACGGTATATTCGGTTACTATTTTGCCGACGCTAATATTTTTGTCCGAAACGTTCACGGAAACTTTGGTTGGATACTAGTAATTACATTACACCCCAAAAGTTGCAACACCTGCATATAATACTAATACTAATACCAATATAAGGTGTTCATTGAGATCGCCACTTGATATTGCAATAGCATATAATAGACTACACAAGGGTATGTAGACAGCTATACATATAATAAAACTGTAGAAGAGTTCAATTCTGTACATTGTATTAAAACTAAAAAAATACGCCTAGGGGTCTTCATACAAGTAACACAAACCAAAAAAAAACATTTTGAAATTTTTGTCTGTCTGTTGTCCGGGTTTCTCGCTAAAACTACTGGACGGATTTCTATGAAACTTTTTTTGTTATATAGCTCCTCGGTAACATATAGGCTACAATTTATTTTGAAATACTCCAAATACTACTCAAAGTCACTATTCCACGCGGATGAAGTCGCGGGCAAAAACTAGTAAGAGAATATAATATATGAAATTAGTACAGGAATGTTTAAACGGTCTAGCCAGGTGGGACATAATCAAATTGAATTTCGTGATATTTTATTGAAACTATCATATACAGTTCCCAGACAAATGACTTGTCTGACTTCTTGCTAGGAACGCTGATAATTTACACACTTAATGACATGAAGTGAATGATAAAGAATTAGGTAATTCTACCAGTATATATCTAATTAATGAAATCTTTCCGTCATAAATAAGATATTGGTTCAATCACAAATGCGTATAATTTAAAAAACGTATTTTCAAAATCGATTTCATTGACGCGCTCGTAGTACCGACGCGTTGTCAGATTGCAAACGTCTTTAAATTTAGCCATCAATGCTATTATTATAGTTCAGTAAGAATAGTAGTACTAAATAGTGTATAAAGTCTTGCATCCATTTTTATTATAAACTAGCGACCCACCCCGGCTTTGCTCGGGTGCAATACTGATACTAAATACACTACAGAAAAACTGTGAACGTTGTAT
>DWUN01003544.1:0-11900 GCA_018249975.1 Passova gellias
GAAACAATTGCTTCACGGCAGAAATAGGTGTGGCGGTGGTACTTCCCCGGACGAACCGTATACAGGTTCTACCACCTTCTAAATGATTTACCACCACCACCACCAAGGTTCTACCACCTTCTAAATTAGAATGACACTTAACAAAATTACAGCGGTTTACTAGTTCTAGTACTGGTACCCTCGAATACCCCGATCTCCTTGGATATTCGGGATAAAAAGTGGGATATATGTTGGTCTATAACCTTCTCTATCTTCCAGTGATAGTCCCATTAAAATCGGTTCAGCCGTTCCAGAGATGAGCCAGGACAAACCTTTCCGTGCTCTGGGTTCAAATCCCGCCATGCACCAGGTTTTGTTACAGGTATTTCTTCACCTTCCGATTTTCACGCAATATCGCTTCTTAAAATTACACACAAAGCTTCTTTCTTAAAGAAAAAAGAACCTATGGACCACCAACTTTACAGTAATTTCATACTAGGTACACTCACGTAGAGAAAATGTACATATGCAGTACTATTTTACCAACATAAATCACATATCAATTATAAAAAAGAAATTGTTTAGTGCACGCCATTTTTTTTTCTAAAACCCCATAATAAATAATTTAACACGCAAAATTCATTTAATAAGCCCGAACAGAACCTTTTTAAAATAATATTCAGTCCGCTAACCTTACACTGCGTGGCTTTAGTGTATAACGTCGGGAGCTAACGACCGACAATTGACCCGAATGTTTATACACTTTATGCACGCGAGTGTACGACCAGCTATGTAGAGCCCCGCCAGGATAAAGCATAGAGCGCCACGCTACTAAAACGCTTAGTTATAAGGGGACTCGAAGGTCGACTTATAATGGACGCTTTGTCTCCAAAGATGTAAGGTTTGAACTGTTCAGTTTTTTTTCTGTATTATTTTCGTAATATAGTGCAGTTATGTTTAAATCATAATAATTCGTTCTGTGATGCTTTTATATTGAAATTAACGCTAATTGGTTCAGAATATAATTAATTAAAGTGGAAAATTCTGAGCGCGGTGTTAAGAAGTTGACTCGTGGCTTTATTGCGCGTATTTCAAAGATTTTGTAAACAACATTTTTTTTCTTTTCAATTTACTTACATAATATCACGCCTGGTCCCGAACGGGGTAGGCGGAAAGCAGCTATTTAATTTTTTTTTTAGATTTTTTATTAGATTTTAACACCTCCGCGAATCTTTACCTAACATTATAACCTCGAAAGTTTCTTTGTAGGTACTTCTTTCAAGTCAAATGCTTGCTTTATATTTAAACTTCTTGAAAATCAATCCGAAACCCACAAACAGAATTAAATTAAACTAACCATCAATAAAGTAAACCTATTCGAAACTCAAAACAATGTATTGTAATTCATTAATCTGAACAAATTTTTTCGATAAAATAAATAAATGTTACTAGATTTATAACATAATCTGATATACTTTACTGTAACTTACAACCTTTCTAAGGAACAGTTAACCTTAACACTAAATTTACCAAACCAGTTATTTTAGCTGGTCGTGCAATTTCAATGCAGAATTCTTACTACATATATCATTTGATTTCAGAAATAATATTCAAAAACAATTGAAGCTATAAATGGAGAATAAATACATTTAATAAACTTAAGAGTGAATAAAAACTGGAAGTCACAATAAGCATTTTGCTTGTACACCGGTCATTTTGTCTGGCTCTAGGTATACATAAAAATATGGTAAATCTAGTAATAATTAAAGTTTTTGTAAGGTGATCTAACATCCGCCCAACAGATAAGTCGCGCTCGCCCATAACGTGCTCCTTGTATCCTACTTACCGCCCCTTCACCACTTCATTGAGTCAGCTAAATGTCCTCAATATATCTATAACTAATATTACATATTTTTACTGCCCAATTTTTCTTAAACAAATTGTTTACGCTCTGAAATTAATGTGAATTCAAATGTGTAAACTTTAATGTTGACAACTTAATAATAATGAGTCGTATATACAAGTATATAGAGTTAAACTGATAATTTTCGTACACATGTCATATACTGTATCATTTCAATTATTATATCTGAAACTGCAGTGTTTCATTATTATGTAGTCAACTGTTTCATTAGTGAACCACTGATGGCAGTAGAACCTCTTATGAACAAGTGCGGCATGAATATTCAGATTAAAAGCTCATCCTTTTGAATTAACTTTGAAGATTTACATTTTATGCGTCCACTTACTCTGTAAAGTGAAGCCAAATTTTAAAAGAGAAGCCAACTGATTATACTTGCTTTTTTATAAGTGGGCCTACCTCTGTTGCGCTCAATACTAAGAAATATAAATTAATTAACAAAATATGTAATTTCTTGCGTAATTGATGATTGTTAAGACAATAAGATATGATATTATATAAAAATATAATATTAAACCAAAATACATAGAACCGAAGTGTCTTAAAAAATATTGTAATTGCAGTATCTAGGTACGAGTGCTAGTTACTTATCGTATCAATAAGTTTTACAGGAATCTTAAAGTATTTATGTAAATACACGTGAGGGCTTCCAACATATGTGTTTTCAAACTAATAAGGGGTGTAACTACGATATAATGAGAAAACTCAACTTAGAAATTGAAAGTAAAATGTGTGAGAATTGTCCAATATTTAATCCTTTCTCCGACCCCTTTTTATTAGAAAATGCAAATTATTTATTGGTATGAAATTTTTCGAATCAAGATTGTCTGAAATGAGGCCATCATGGATAGCCTGAGCGGGGCGGGGCGCGGGGGCGGTGCGGGTGCTCTCTGGCACGTCGAGAAGTCGCCGCCTCGCCGGTATGCGCGCATTCTTCCCCGGCTCCGGAATACCAATGCCATATTATTATGTGTGATCTCCCATCCCATTGTGCAATATACACCCACCCCAATGACTTCATTGACATCTTATTCTCGTCGTTGTCACTCGAGTCACGAACTCATGTGAATTATTCCATAAATAAATTTGCCTCAAATTTATTGGTCGACGTATTCTTCACTTCATTACAATTACATTCTATTACCAAATAAGAGTAAGATAATGAATGAGACCTAGTCGAACCGCTGCGGTCATTATACTCACTTAGGTGTCTTACAAATTGTACGTAGAGACATTTTTCAAACGTCAGTAGGTCTCAGGTTAAAACAATTATTATAATGGTATCGAACGATAGTAGGAAAAAAAATTATAACAGTTAATATATATTTTTTTAGATTTCGTTCCTTACTTTTCATAAATCAGGTTATCTGCAAGCCTTATTACATATCATTGATGAGCAATGATCTCCTATAGCATACTCCACCATCTTGTGCGGATTGGTGGAGGTACGGGTACAGGTCGCTTGCGATATGCAACCGCGTCAGGGCTACAGGAGCTTACGTTAGGGCCATAAGAGTTTCTGACAGTTCTACGAGCCAATCTGTAACCGTTTTAGGGCTACGAAATCTTACGTTAGGTCTACAAATTCTTCTGTCAGGGCTACGAGCGCTTCTGCAACCGTTTCAGGATTACGAGAGCTTACATTAAGGGCTACAATAGCTTCTGTCAGGGCTCTTCAACACTTGTTTTTTATTCTTGTCACACCAATAAAAATAGCTCGTCCACATGTAACATCGGTAGAGAATGTAATGTACGAGTATATATTACTATTTTGTATCAATTTTTTTTTAATTTCAATGTATCAGTAGGCATGTATGAACGTTCTCTTATTATAAAACGTCTATTTTTCTAAATGCGTCGATTGTCCGATGTTGCCAGCTATATCATGTACGAGTATGATGTCAACATGTTGATCGACTTTAAAACAATTTAGGTTCTCCTTCCTAATTGAATTGTGAGCTCCGACTCCCTCCGGTGCTACATTCCGTCCAATTATTGAACAGAAATTCTGTTAGGCTCCCTTGTTAAGCGATCCGTGCGCTATTTATTCAATGAAGAAAACGTGACATACTTATTTTACATGGGTACGAAGAAACGACCTGCCACCCTATTAACGAAACCTAATTGATGTAAAATAATTTTCGACTATTCTGATACCACAATTTTCATTATTATCTGTCCACAGATACCGCAGAAGACTAATAAGTTCGTTACGGTCCATTAGTGGTCGTTACCCGTTAAGGCATTCTTTCTTGTTAGTTACGAGAGCTACTGAACAAAGTAACAATTTTAACAAAAGTAAGTTGAGTTAACTCTAAATATTTCTTACTACCGACTAACTGTACTGGACTAGCTGTTACCCGCGGCTTCACTCGCGTGGTCAAAATGATTTATTTTGTTCACATGTCATTACATTATTACGCCCGTAACACCAAATATATCGCTTTTTTGATTAAAACGTCTTTTCCCGCGGAAATGGGATATTTTTCAGTGAAAGAAGTAGAACTTCAACTATCTTCATACAAGAAATCATACCGATTCGTTATTCTTTTTAACCGTGAAAGAAGGACAAACAAACATACTTTCGCGTTTATAATGTTAGTAGAATAAATGTAGGTGCTGATCATAATAGTTCGGTGTCAAGTAGGTACTTGCTACTACTTGTATTAAAATTATAAACTAATAAATAGCATTATATCACTATAAAAGAGTCGATAAAAAAGTTAAACAAAGAATTTAAATATATCAGTGGCTAGTTAGTAATTTAAAGGTTTGCATCTAAAACGAATTTGCTAAGAACTTATAATTCCTCTAAAAGATTTTAGTGGAGTATACGTATTGCACAGGTCAGAACAAACTGTCTTATGCAAAATTCAGAGTTATACTCTTAATATATTAAAACAAAATTGCATTTGGACGGTCTGTTAACTGGAATTCGTAATGAAAACCGAGTTCCATATAATTATTATGGACATTTACATTATTCAAGGTAATTGGTTTTTCGTTTTATTGGTAGAAGCTGTCATATCCGATATGGCTCGCTGAAAGAACGCGCTCGAGAGCCCATCTAAGGAAATAAAAGACGAAGTACTGGAAAAGAAAATAGACTTGTTGAAATCTAATTTCGCGTAACCATAACGGCCAGACTCTCGAGAACGATGAGCTATCGGCGGCAGACGCTCGTCTCATATCAATTCCTTAATTGAAGCGCGGCTCCTTCGCTCGAACGCCTCGCCTGATAAGCTTCGAGATTAAAGAATTCATCGAACCCTTGCATCACAATAAATTTAACGACATTTTAATCTCGGTAACGCAGAGTGCTGAATAACAATACCATTTTTCTTACTAAATATATATTTATTTATTTATTGTTCAACATTAGTTCGTTATTTATTCTTCTGAAGGCTGTGCATCAGTTTCGACATCCAGGTCATCCTCGTCGATAGTTTTCTGCTCGTTAATTGAATATGGGCCTTCATTACATTTTGGGTCATCGCAAGAAAAGTTGTCAAACTCACAATATTCGCCCATGATGGCCTGAAAAATGAAACTTTTATTCAAATAATGGTGTAATTTAGTGCTTGGAACCAGAACCCTTACCCTTTGCAGTTGGGCAATGATTCGTAAACGAACTCCAGGCTCTGAAATTTCTTAGATGGATGATTTGTAACGAAAAAATTTTTTCAACAGTGTTTCGTTGTTTATGTACTTATAATACATGATAAAAATATTTTTGCTTTTGCTATTGGTAGGTAACTTTTTTGATATTTAAATCGACATTGCGTTAGCAGATAGGTGGTATATGTATGAATTAGTAGGTATAGCAATAAGTTATAATAGAATATGATTATTTACCATCCGTTTTGTTAAATTTTCCTCTCATTGAATGTATTTTGTAACGTACTTATCTTTCACGGAATTAGAACGAGTATTGTTGTGACTACATATTTACTAGACCTTTTCGTCTTTTTGTATATGCACTTTTCTGTATGTATAGGTAAAGAAAATTAGCGAAGACGTAATATTTAAGGTTTTCCATATATATAAATCTATTACACCCATTCAAGTCTCGTTTAGATCTCTACATGAAACTAGCTCCAAATTCAGTTTCATCTTCGTAGGTATAACTACCTTATTGGGATGTTCGGGATCTGGGTAGGAGTCGCAGAAGCAACGGCCGCATGTACATTTTCCACGTCCGGAGCATTCTTCATCTTGAGGAGACCCCGGCGGAACACAATTCCTTTCTAAGTTTCCATCGGCACATGAGCATTTGGCGTTTTCTCCTAAGCTCACTGTAAGATATGTATATGTTAACTACCTAAAATAAGCCTATTGGAATCTCCGTTAAAACCTAAAAGGTGCTTGACAGAACTTTGTTAATAATACTTGACTAACGGTTAAATAGTCAACATAAAATATAGCCAATAAAATTTTATGGGACCTACTAAAGATCAAGGTTATTTTTTAGACTTCCGATAAATCTTGGTTATGCAACTAAAGTCTCCGCTAATTATAAAAAAAATATTGGCTGCAATCCGTTTTCTGTCCCACCGCTAGGTGCTGGTTTCTCCAGCCACCGTGTTAGGTCCGGAGCATACCTACCTACTCCACCGCGTTGCCCGCTCCACTATGAAATGATGGGGCAAAAAAAGTACTTGAGTTTTCCTGTTATTTATTATCGAAAGATAAAAGCCGATAAAACTTAGCCATATTATGTACCATGATTAAATATTAGTACAAGAACAAGAAAAAAATCCAGTACATTTGCTTTTGTAATATTACATTATTATTTTTACATTTACGTATATAAGACTAATAACAAAATAAAAATATATTATTACACAATATTCAGAAACTTACTTCCATAATCTGTGTGGTGGATACTGGCATTTTCACAATACCCCTGGTGAGGCATCAGTTTCTTAGAGTAGCATTTACCTTCGATAGTACACCAAGAGCATTGTGGCAAACGCAAACAGTCCAAACATAGGGTTTTTATCTGACAAACCGAATTTTCGTCAAGCGTGACCACTTTGCTGTGTTTTGCTGAATTTACTACTGCGCTATTAAAAATAAAGCAAAAAGTGAAACATAACAACTTCATATTTTAATTAAACTTATCCAATATGTAACTTATAACAAGACATAGAATCCTTGTTCCGCTCCGAAGATTGACTGATAACTACTTAACCATGACTTACCAAGCGACATTATATAGCAATAGATAACCTTTACTTCAATCATTGTAATTACGCAAATACTCCAAATATACATACGCGTTCCAGTTTTAAATGTTTTATAAAGTGAGTTATTTCATACAAGCCATTTGCTGAATACTTCCAAGTTCTATTGAAATCATTTGAAATCGCTGATGTATTGAAGTCCGGTACTCCTATCTGTTCCAACACGTTAGTTTTATCAATATTTGCCATTTTTTCAAAATTGATTTTTTTTCTTTTCATCAATTTGAACATAATCTCAAAGCCAGGATGTTACATCCCATTTGAAATATAATACTACTCAATATACATTATCTGCAACATTGACTACTTAATCTCAGATTCCATGTATCATTATCGTCATTTTAGCCTGTCGAACTTCATTGTCGGTCCTATGGTTTGTCCAGTGTGAGGGACCTACTTTAGATTCAATATACTTATAAATTATGTATTATATTTTTATGATAGAAGGAAGAATAACCAATATGATTATAATGCATTTAATACATAAACCTATTCTGAAGCTTTACCTTTGCTTAGAATTTTTTTTAATGCATTTATAAATAGAATTTGCTTAATTTTTGAAGTGAATAGTATTTAACAGACAGGCCGTAAAAAACAGCCACAAGACAGACATTTGCACAAGCTCAAGTACCTAAAATAGTATTAATCGGTAATTACATAATTGGATGTAATCACTACATAGTATAAAACAAAGTCACTTTCTCTGTCCCTATATCCCTATGTTTGCTTAAATCTTTAAAACTGCGCAACGAATTTTGATGCGGTTTTTTTTAATAGAGAGAGTGATTGAAGAGGAAGGTTTATATGTAAAATAACATCCATTAAACGTAACATCCATTAAATAGTGAAGAAATACTGTTATAATTTATATGGCAGAACAACGTTTGCCGGGTCAGCTAGTTAATTTTTAATATGACTACAGAATTGGGACTTTGAGACCGTAAACCGTTATGGTACATTAATCCAGTTCAGTGACGACTTCATGGAGTAGTCACTTTTAATACATATTCCACGAAAAAAATGAATGGTAAGTAATAAGTTCGTTATTATAAGTTTGTATGTATGTATATAATAATTCGGATAACGGCTTCGCTTATAAAAAAGTGAGATTAAGTGAGATCTAACTTAGACTGAGTAAAAACTTGTCAAGTATCAGCATTCCTAAAACTGCAATAATATCTATATCGATACCTACACATCAATAAATGTAATTGTTATAAGTATTATGATGAAATATTTCAATTTGCAAAAAAATAACGTACATCGTTAAAGAAATCAACATGATTTCAGCATAATATAGCACAAGATTCTCAAAAGGTGGTCAATGAAGCTAATAACCATTTATTAACAATGGAAACTAAAATATCATGTTAGACTATTCTTAAATAGACCATTAGTCGGCAGTATTGACAGCAAGTGAAAATTAAATTTTAACCAATAGTCTCAATATATTTTAATAAGTGAATTAAATGTAGTTAGAAAATGAATATTAAATGTTTGGCCACCTATGAAGTGTTTCTATATGTCAATAAATATCATTAAGTTAGTCTTTGGACTGTCAATATCAACTTGTCAATGTCTTCTGTGATCTCTTAAACTTTTCTAATTTGTTGTATTGTTGTTGTGAAATATTTGTGTCTAAAGCCTTTTTAATGGATAATTACTTCAAAGGCAAAAATGTGGAAGAAGAATTGGAGCGAAACAAAATTCCAATTAGAGATCTACCTGAAAACTTTCTGTGGATGCAGGTGGATGGATCATTATTTTTCATTTTTGTAATTTGTACAATGTTTCCTCTTGTAAATAAACATATTGTTCATAGGTAAAAGGTGGAAGTAAAATGTCTATCCTGCTGTCACATGCTTCCGGTATACTTGAGCAGAAAGCCGTAACTAGTGTTGTTTGGACCGGAGAAGGAGTTGCAATACCCAAGGCAATTTCATGTGCTGAGATATTAAAAAGACAATTTTCCATTCCACATCAAGTAACCAAACTTACCTTCAAGAGGTGTGTACCAATTTTAGTAATCTTTAATACTGCTACACAAGCATAATTTTAGATTCCATTGTAAAGACTTAAAGACAAAAGCTATTTTCTGAATGTTAAAGCCAGGATAGACTATTCTCAATGTGGTAAACTACTAAACAACTATCCTCATAGAATGATGTTCCAAATCGGAGATTATACAATCAGGCTTAAATAGATATGCAATGTTCCAACTTAGTCACCGAGGATAACACATTAATCTAATAAAGGATTTTGGATCTGCAAGAGAATGGATACAGTTGTCTATGGGCTGCAATGACCATGGAATAGCAGGTGGCCTGCGTGCTCTTTTGCAACTTCTATTAAGTTGTTACTATCTATAAGAACTATTGAACTATAATTTTTAAAAAGGTATTATAACAAAATGTATGTAAACTAATTGCAGGGTAGAAGAATTTTGGGAACCAAAAATAGATGGACTTGAAACTATTGTTGTAAAACGACAGATACCGGTCATTCATATATTGCTATCAGTTGACAGTAATGTGGATACACAACAACATGGGTTTGTCTTGTTTTTATAATGACTGCTGTACATGTATGTGCCGATTGTTTATTGGTGATTCTGACTGCCGAATTAGGATTTAAGTCCCACCCACGATAAGATCTTATCTAGACTGATACAATTTTTTTACAGTTATCAAGCTCTCCAAGGAAAGAAGTTTTGGCACAAAGGTGAAAACAACAGCAGAAATCCACCATTGTACAAGTCAAAAAAGACCTTTCCACACAAGAAGTCTTTAGAAAAGTCACTATGATTTTAAGTATTATACTTCTATTTAAGTCTAGTGTATTGTTAAAAAATAAATAAGCAACTATTTTATTACTTGTTTTTTTTTGATATGATACTGCTTTTTATTGAATAAGTGTAGGAGCTAAATGGCATACCACTTGAGTTCATTTAATTTAGTATTATCACCAACACTTATTGCGGAATATAAATAAAAATTTCATATAGAAGACAACTCATTTATTTACTACATTCATTAGTTTTACAATAAACTAGGGGTTTACAGTTGTGATTGAAAGTAAAAAGTTGTGTACTACAATAGCGTTACAAACACTTATCATTAAAAAACTCTTAGCTAAAGAGAGCTATCAATCCAATCTCAAAATGAGACTACTAATATTTCGCTAATGGTATATAATCTTAATGACAGGGACAGGAGTTTATTTGAAGTGTTTTAGCTTTATTTTAACTGGTATCAGTGATAAAGAAATACGTACTAAATGTTAAGTAAACGACACAATTAGAACAACTATTTATAAATGCTTTAGTTTAAATAGTGTTTATTTTAATACTAAATATAGATTACAGTATTTCACGTCGATAGTTATAAAATATTATTTTATAACCAGTTCCCTGAACCTCAAGCTTCCGATTCTCCGACAGCCGGAGTGATCGGCTCGTCGTCAAGTTTGGGTAATATTAGGATTTCCTTCGAAATTATTAAGTATTTTGTGACAAAATATGTAAATCTTTTGCATAAGTGTGTTTCTTTCTCAAATGCATCAAATATGGACCGGTGATGGAAATAGGCATGAGAAAAGATTCTGTAGACTCTTCTACATACAGATCCCAACTTGGCCACTGACGATTCCTTGATGCTGACTCTGGAAATCAAACAGATTGAAGTGAATTTTATGTCCCCTTTTAACATAATTAAAACACATCATAAGAGAGAGAGAGAGATAAATAATAATAATATGGTTAGAATTTAATACCTATTAATTATAATTACCTGCTAGGGAAATATTTATTGCTGTTGAGCAAACAAGCAGCTCCATCAAGGGTATGTCTTGTGTAGTCAATTGCTGGACACTCCTTGGGTGTTTTGTGCGCAGCACATAAAAATATCCACTGTTCAGTGGCTGTCATTTGTGTGCAAGTCTCGGGCTTACATTCACTTTGCAACCTTACTGCTAAGCCATTTAGTTCCATACAAAATTGTCTGTAACACAATATAATTTAACAGATTTTTGCACCCTTGTCTCAACTGCCCTACATATTTTTTTTGATTTTGAGGGGGTTTTGGACCATAACCCCGCCACGCTGGTTCCATTGCGGGTTGGCGGGTCGCCAGTGTCTCGTTTGTTAATTAGCAGGTTGCACCACGAGCAGGTGAGATTGTCTTGGGTCCCGAAAGTTGTATATATATATATATATATATATATATGAATTTTCAAAGCTTTTTAATATTGTAACAGATCAGACCACATATTATAAGGTAAATATTCATGTGAATGATGTACATAAATATATGCTCAAAAAAATAAGTCGTTTTCTTGTCTATTTGAGTTAAATAGCCTGTTTTTAACTACTATATTATTAGATTAATTACAATGATACCACCTCTGACTGTAATCAGTTGCAATCCAAACACACTGAAGATAATCTGGTTGGTAATGCAATCCAGTCACATCCAAACATTGTGAGGAAATTTTAGAGTTAAACATACAGATCTTTGATTTATGTAAAATCTGGTAATATGCATCATTGTGGTATATGACTATCTGTGGCATTCTTCATCTTCTCTCTTTAAGGAGAGACTACGCCCAACAGTGGAACAATAAGAAACATTGAAACAAAACTGTGGCTCAAACACACGATTACATGTGTTCCAATTATTCTCCTATTAGAGTAAGATCCCAGAGCCGTAAGACACAACTTATTTTCTAAAGCATATAACTTTCGGTTCTCAGTAGTC
>DWUN01003545.1:0-11900 GCA_018249975.1 Passova gellias
AAAGTGACTCTGTCTGTGTGTCTGTCTGTGACGTCATCACGGCCAAACCGCTAAACCGATTGTGATGAAATTTCATATAGAAACATTTGAAGCGTTCAGGGTCATTATAGGCTACATTTATCTCGCATTTTTTTTTATTTTCTAGGATTTTGATTTTTTTACGGAAACTGGGCTTCCTGAACGCTTACATGGCGTGCGCTGACTCAACCTTCTCAGATACATAAAAACAATTTTCTACAAAAACATTGCCCTTTAAAAAAGCCATAAAAAAGTCCGCAACGGCATATGTGTATCTCTTAAGATTGAGTCACAGTAAGCATTTTAATATATTTCTATACATTTTTGGTCAACAACATTCTATCGTTAGCGTCATAATACTCTTGAGAAAGTTTTCCAATCGAGTCCACAGTGGGACTCGTAATTGGGCAGATGGACTTCATCTTGTTATTCCATACACGTTAAAACAACCCCGAACATTTTTATTGCATTTACCCTCACTGTATCTAATTAAGGGGATAAAGCACGATGGTGGATACAGACTTTGAAATTCAAAAGTGAGCCAAGTTATTTATGTTCGAACATCTTAAAATGTGTTCTAACATATGTACAATGACATTTTTCACTATTTGACTACTTGTAGGTACTAGTATACCTACACCAAGAAACATATGTAGCAAGGTTCTTCGAAGATATCGAAACTTACTCTTACATGTTGCTACTTAGAATATTGTTATTTACACTTGATTTATTTTCTAAGAGATACGGTTATCCTTCGCATTCCTTTAAGTATGTTTTGAAAGGAACGTTCGATTATTTTACTTCCGACAAGCAAGTTCTCTTTGTGTTTTTATTAAAGAACAAATCCTGCTAAAAATGTTTGGCTTGGATGAATAGATCAAAGTGTAATAAAGTTGATTAAAACAATGAAATTTATACCGTAGAGTAGAATTACTTGTTAACGATCGTCACCCGCCAACAACTTCGAGAGACACAGAGTTTAGGGAAAAACAACGTTATCCGATTACTATTTTACACCTGTTTGTGTATTAAATATCTTCACTGATAAAGATGCTTTAGATTCTGGTCATCCATTTGTGAACCACCTTAGACTTCGCTGTATTGATTTTGGTTGCTGTATAATTTTTATTTGTTCCGTTTTCGAAACGGCAAGATAATACAGTGGAAATTTGGGTTTTTTGGGACAGTTATACTCTGACCCAAATTATGTACAGTCTAAAATAATTTATGAAAATTGCCTAAATAAATATTTAAATTTATAATTAGACAATGTACCCCACTTCCAGACTCTGGTTCAAATCTTAAAATCCAAATACCAAGCTATAATGGTAGAGGAAAACATTGTGGGGAAATTTGCAGGTCTTGAAATATTTCATAATGTTTTTTAAACCGAAATCTGCGAATTCGCACTTAGCCATCATGAGGTATATACCGACTTTTTAGGAGTAAGAATAGAAAATATCTTATCCTTTGCATTCGATTTATTTCATAATAGCGCAACTAATATTCCGCTAACAATATTTACTTACAAGTAGATTACCGGTTACAGAAGGTATGTACATATTCTCGGTCGCTATAATGTACTGCAGTGCGTGCATATTGTTCCAGCCTGAATAGCTCACAGAGTTCATGGTATGGTAAGATCGATTTACACAGGCTTATTTCGCTTCGCCTTGCTCTCATGTGGAAACACAAAGGGTTGGTTACACACCTATGCACGGATTCAAGGACAAACAATTCTAATAACTATTGTATATTTGTAGACAAATAATGAACGATACGTGTAATGGTTTGTAGACTTTTGTAAATTTTCTGTCTCTTGAGACAGTGTATATTGTTAATTATTATTATATTATACCACATGATTATTTTAAAGATAGTTTTTTACGTCGGTTATTAAACTCGTTAATATTGTGTGATTCACCGTTGCTTTAATTTGGAGACGCTTTCTTTTTGATTTTTTTTATGCCATGCTTTTAGTAAAATTTTTAATATCACTGTCTCTTATTTAAAGCTTAGATTTTCTTTCGTACCCTGTTCACGCCTGATATGTTAAGAATAAAAATTGTATGTATCGTAAGCACATAGTATGCAGTAAATGAAATACCTAAATTAAGATCCGCGTATGCTGAATACTCTAATATCTGCACAGTAACATAGATGGCGTTAGTATTCTCAAACCTATTGTTAGACACACAATCACTTGCATTTAAAAATACGTTTACTAAACATAGGTCAATTTCTATGCGGTAACCTAACCATTGTTGCTATTATTGTACGCTTCCTTTCTACTGCTGTAATGTAGGATTAAGCACTCAACAGGAACTTACATAGATCAGTACACATTATATAAATGTATAAAGCAGAAATTGGAATTTAGTTTTCAGAAGACACTCATTATCAACTAAGACGATTATATTTTTAGTTAGTTATGAAACTATTTATATCATGTAAAGTTATTTACTGAATAAAATACATGACTTAAGAATAGTTTATTCTGGATCAATGTTATTAATATAAGTTAGTGCAGTTTTCATTGTCTCACTAAATTCGAACCGTCGTACGGCAGGCTCGAACAGGGCGTTGACCGGAAAGGCAATTTGTCTTTCTTTACCCTAATTATGCGAAGAGAATTTATCGCAGTTACCGGACCGGGGTGACCAAGTGCGAACTGTTTGCGGCCACTGCTATCCATGTAATGTGATTTCGACGCTTAAATTATGATTATTTTAACGACATTTTACGCTTAATAGTCTGAATAGTCTGTTAGATCGTTTACAATGCATAATTGTTTTTTCGCGCTGAAGCGCTGAATAGATTCGCTGGATATTAAGCGATATACCGCGTTCCATCAATGCAGATAAGACTTCAGCGCCATACGTATTTGTATGCAGATGTCGCAAACTACGGTTACTGTACAAGTTGGCTTGCATGCACATGATTGTAGACTAATTGATTATAGACGTTAGTTGTTGAGAGTTGTATGTGAGCTGAGTTTTAGTGCCTTCTCCCTGTAGCTCGGGACCAGAATAAAGGTACGGTATTTTTTACCTGTCGTAAGACGCTTCCAAGTTTATTCCCGAGCTCCGAGACACCGAGAATGACGAACTGTGTGTGTTTCAACATCGTTCTAACCGTTTGAAGGACTGGCACGATGTCCTGAGAACAGGCCGACAAGGGGATGCTGGAGGGCACCAGTGCGATCTGGGTATTCTCAAACAGTGTAGAGCAAAGCTATATAAAGGTCTTTAGTGTGAATATATCCAAATCTCACATATCCCCCGTTGTCTCTTCCGAAACAACGCGGTACCTTTTTAAGGTTTTCCAGCCCGTCGCCGAAAAAAGGTATTCTGTAGCGCTTTAATAAATAAAACACGCTTCACTGACGTCTGAAACCTTAAAAGACCAATCAAAAATCGTAACAAAACATCTACGTAACAATGTTATTGTCAAGGATCAAGAGAAAAATCAAAGATTTTTCGTAAACATGTAAAATGCGTTTGATGTTTTAATTAAAAAACTCTCAACGTGGAAAATATATTGTGCACATTTTTCAAGCTAAGGAGTAAAATATGCAACATGGCTTGCAAAACATAGGTTTCAAGATCGAAGGAAAGAAAATATCGTTGTTAGAAGAGAAAAAGTTAGAGACAAAAACATTTAAAAGATCGTTCCGGTGAAATCATTTAGGATTGACCTTAATTAACGGATTCTGATAGTTTTTTTGAGAATTTTTCACCTACCGGAGTAACGAGCCCTGTGATAATAGGTTTTGTATCTAGACTTTCTTCTAGTTTAATAAAAAATGTTTCCTTATAAAATGCATCCTATTACAGAAGTGCAGTTTTGAAATTCTCTTTTTGAAGTGGGAGAACTTCAGAGATTACTGGTGCACTCTTTACTTGACATTTACAAGCCTCCTTAGACGTATTTACAAGGCCCAAAGACTATTACTTAACCATCAACACCGAATCTCTACTTAATGGTAGTCAACGTTGCTTTGAGCACTCTGACTTTTTTACACTATTTTTTTTAAGAGAATAATAAATCAAAATTGGATAACTTTGTTTAATAAACTTTATCTTGACATATGCGTCATGGCTATAAGGTCTCTGAACTTTAATTACTTTGCGCTTTTTTAAAATATAAGTAAATTAAAAATATTTTAGATCACCCTGAAAATGGTTTTATCTTGAACACAATTAATTTTGTTCATGTTTAGTCATGGATCCTTCGTAGCACAATTTATCCACGAGATAACGTATAATACACGCGAAATTAATATTTTTGTTTGTTCAGGTCACGGCAATTTACGAGGGTTCAAGTTTTAAGATACAAACTTGTTTAAAACCAGCCAGAACAAACGTGTCGCATAATTTAAGTTTAATTGCTTTCGCTATTTATGTATAGGTACGGTACACAATGTGTATTCTCACCGCGGTTTGGTTCATTGTATTAGATTGGGCATTTGATTTTTGTGATATATTTACACGAAACAACGAAAAACAATTGACAATGCTTGCGAAACAATAGAAGGTATGCAAGGAAGTTATTGAAAAGTGGAATTGTGGATTGTTAATTTTATTGTATAATTTCTAAATATATAGGTTCTTACATTAAATTAGCGTCAACCGACTTACTTGTTACATGTACAGATTTTCAATGAACCATATAACAAATTTATTGCAATGTTCACACGTCTATAAACACAGAAAATAATCAATACACTAATTTACTATTTGTTTACTAAATATGCAATAATTGTACCTATATCATAAAACCTAAACACAACAATTTACGATATACTTAGGCAGTGGCGAGGGGAGTGCACTTTGACGATGCATTAACCTAATAAATAATAATTTAGGGAGCTTTTACGACCTATAAAAAACCGTTTACTAAATGATTTTCTTGACTTGCTATGAACACAAGATATACATTAGATGCTCATGTTTTTCTTTTACAACAGAATGAGTATTAAATTATACAGAGAATTTTAGAAGTTAGCAGCTTCACATATTGTTGTGGACCTGTTATGCACCATTAATACGCATTTAATCTTTTGCAGTCCATTCTAAATAAGTGACACGAAGAAGAAGACTTAGTTATAAATAGTACATACATAAAACATGTGGCGTGATGTTATGTTACGTATAAATAATACCTTTACAAAATGTTATACTTGATAAACTTGTATTAGAATTCCTTTTGCAAATAAAAACGGACTCTTATAGTCACTGATTAATTCAAATACTTCATTAAATTCGCATAATTTTATTGACATTTACATACAAAATATACACCTTACGATATGACATTCATTAATTACAGAACTATTAAATGACTATAATAATTTGATGATACTAACTCTCGCAAATGTTGTCTTTGATATGTATTAAGAGTTGAGAACTAGACAAAACCGAAGATAGATTTTCCTGCTATTAATGCATCATAGAAAGAAAAGCATGATGTATTTCTAATATACTTCATTTTGTAATAGTTCAACTTGAATTTCAATTTTTGCGGTTCGTGGAAAGATATTAATACTAGCTGAAACATGCAACAGATATTATATTTTGGGTTCACATTACAATTATACCATCAAAGCATTTAAATAAGTACAACTTAAACAATCTAAAATCAGACTTAATAAAGCAAAGTTGTAATCATGAGAGTTTGTCGCAAGAATGCCCGTTGTCATAATATAAAACACCTCTGACTGAAGGCAACCGCTCGCTCGCCACTCGGAGACACTTCCACCATAACAAATCCAATTTAACTTTGTCGCCGAACAAAATGCTCAATAGAAATAATTCCGTCAAGGACGCTAGCAGCTGTACAATTCAATCAGAGGGACTTCTGTTTTTTCTCTCCGTATTCGCTTTACGCGTCGTAAAGTTACTCAATGTTGTCAATACTTTTAACACCTGTCTCTTGATAGAATATTCATTTTAGAAATGCTATCCGTGTTTTTACAATCAATCGTCCGTCATCTTTATGAAGATTTATTAATGTGCTTTAAATGATCATTTTTTCTATACAATTGAGGGATACGTCATTTGCTAACCTACTCATGAGGAATGTTTCAAAATTGTAAGACATATGCCATTATAGCAAAGAACTTGTGATTATTAACAGTTCTGACTAATGTTACTAACAGTCCTATTCCTGTAGTATGTTGTCAATTAATATTAATTAATTAATTCTCTCATTAAGACCTAACACTAGCTGAACTAATTCACACCAACAATCAAACTCCTATAGTTCTACATATTAGAGGTTGCTAGATTGTTATTGCGGCCATCTATATGGCTATTCTAATCACGTAAAAAAACGAAAAAAGTAAGAAAAAAGAAATGATTAACGGAACTGCCTACGAAAATAATTATTATTCAATGTTATGTAAAATGTAAAAAGACTTAAAACTGAGGGCGCTCTCATCCGTCTATAGTGTATTTTTCCTACAGATAATATTTAATATACCATTAATTGCTTCTGTGTTTGGGCGATATTCAGGAGATTTTTTTCAATACTTTTTTAATAGGAATCAGAGCTGCCCAAAGGTTATCTACTGACAGTTTGGGAAAAAGGAATTGATCCACCAACTATTAAGTTAAAAACTATAGATAATGATAGATAATAGAACTATAGATATGTACATACATAGATAAATCCTAATAATAATAAAGGTGTTTTAGACATTCAATAATTTTACCCAAATTTGTATCTAAACCTAGCCGAAATGACGTATCATATAGATTCGACGAAACAATGCAGAAACCAAATATATTTTCTTTCCATGCATTGTACGTCGTATTTCTCCTCCACCACTGGTTCTTAACACTGGGATCACGTAATGTATGAGCGCAGTAAGCTACGCGTTGCCTCCAGAATTCACTACTTTTATGGCTTGAATTCCGTGGAAGTTTACTGCCTTCTTTTATTATATCTGTACAAATATCATCAAGAAACTTTGCAACGTTACTTCTTTTTATTAACGGTAAACGACAATGTATGTAACTTTTTATTCGTTTAATAAAACAGTACCTACTTTATATGTCAGTTAATAATTTGGGCACCGCATTGGTGATCTCGCTGGTGTTACAGTGATATATGGCTATTATCGTTAATCCCAATTTTGACAGAAAGAAACAAAAATGTACATAAATACAAAAGGAACAATCTGGTATACCTAAATAATAATCACCTATCTAAATATTTAACATAGTAGTTATGTTCGTTTTTCTTTCAGGCCATGTTTTGACAGTTTATTTGATGGAATTAGCAATCGACAGAAAATAAAAAGAAAATTGTTACATTAATAATACTTAATATTTACTTATTTTTCATTAAAAAAAACCGGCTAAAGCTGAGACTAAGTGTAATTTAAAAGTCAACATCATATATATAAAAGTTTAATTTATTAATGATAAAATAAGCTTCTTTGATAAGACTACAAATCCAAATATTTTGATCATAAGTATTTCATTGTATTATTTTATGAAAGGAAAGAAATCGAAGTAGTGCTCAGCACAAAATTAACTCATGGAATTCGACTTTACAAATTCTAATTAAATTACAAGCTCGCGGATCCCATATATTTGATAGTACCTTTTGTCTGAAGTTGTAAAGTTATTTCGACAAATCTGAAGTATTCCTCAGTAAGCAAGGATTGTATTATTGTTGGAACACGCGTCGACATTGAATAGATTAAATTCGAGGTAATGTTTTGATTCTCAGAACAGGTACAGACAGCATAGTTCTAAAACAATATTGAAACAGGGCTCGAAAAGGAACAACTACTATATTTAATTTGTTTAAATTAAACTATTTTCCCAATTCTATGTATGTTTGAACGGTTGGGTTTTATTACATACAATTCATGTTATTCAGAAACGAATTTATCTACTCAATTTGGATACATACATTTTAAGTCTTAATCGGTTGCGAAATAGAAAGAATGTCCATTGGATATCGTACGCCATAACTTTTTTAAAGATATTCAAGAAAGCAATTTCGATTTTTTGCTGTGAAATTATACTTAATTTATTTTGTTTATATACAAAAAAATTAAACCATTCTGTTTGATGGCCTTAGCCGTCTTTCTAATAACTTCATGTCTCCGCTCTTTTAAAATTTTTGTCATTGAAATTTTTGCTATTTACAAAATTTTTGTAAGCTTCTAAATAAATCATAATCCGATGACAAGTGGGAGCTATATGAGTTATGTAATAACAGCTTTATTAAGACAAAGATAAAGACGTTTATTTGCACAAATATGAGTACATAATATAAAGATGTTACAAGATTATTAGTCCAAGCCATATTTTGCCTTTTACGGCGAACAAATTTATGAGTTTTGAATAAAACATAGAAACATTATTACTAAATTATTACATTACACGAACATTTACACACACGCAAAACATTTAAGATTTAAAACACAAAACCGTGACTGTGGTACCCAGCATTGTATATACATATATGAAGACATTAATACATTATATTCCCATGTGCTCCTAAATATTTATAAGGTCTTGCACTGTCTAAATAGGGGATTAGCAAAGAGACTACGTTCGATGTTCGAATTTTTGTAGTTATTCAACTTATGTTACATATCTAATTCCATAAAATTACGCTTGCACTATGGTATATATCGATAGCAGTTGCACACACACTCGGTGCAGACGGTCACAAGTCAGATGATGGCACGATAGAGCACGGATTTGTCTTTATTATGACGTATTGCCAAGGGCTATGCCAATACTTCATGAGTAAATCTTCGATGAATAATAAATGTTTAAATAAATAATTGAACTTAGATTATAATAAGTCAATGACATGTATAGCATGTTAATCATGTAAACTCTGTATTTGGATCATTTTAATCTGGTTTGGCTCTGCTCTTAACATGTCTTGTCTACTGGTAGATACAGTAAAATCTATAATGGTATTAAACACCAATTTAGATAGGTATACCTAATTGTTGAGGTAAGTTAACCGTTGTAACCTCTGTCGAACCAATAAAAATTCTCTTTCATTTTTCAACATAATTTTATAGCGTATTAAAAAGGTCAATCCTATGCAATATACGAGTATCATAATAAATATTTCATTTTATTATCGTTCGGTTCTATGGGGAATCGGAAGGGCCACGCTTTAGATCGAAATACAAATAGTTTAATAGCAATTGCTGCGCGATAGAAATGATGAATTTAGAATCAATGTAGTTAAGTAGAATGTGGCAATATCATTTTTTCCTGCATATTGTTGGTGCGGCTCTAGTTGAGGCGCGCGCCGCGGACGCTCTCGAGGCAGGTCAGATGACGGTGCGATAGAGCACGCTCTCCTCCTCACTGTGACGTGCTGGTTAGCGCTTGCTATGAATATTAATTTGTTTACGGCGTTTATATAGTGATAGTTAATCTTAAATTACTACTGTTAATTTATATACTCGTCTACAACAACAACTCGCTTTCAACGCCCATATTCCAAATATACGTTTTGTTTGTTACCTGTGATATAAAATTGTCAGCACTGCTGATGCTTAGCTTATCGTAATACGGATTTTTAAAAAAGCGATCTAATCTTGGTTATGTATATAAAATAATCGTATTAGTTATAAAATTCATGAACTCTTTACCAGCGTATTAATTAATTTATTATGTAATACGGTTATCTTTACTTATTACATGAATAAAATCGTCTAAATCTGTAAATTGTATATTGGTATACTTAAAAAACCCCTGAATATCATTAAACTTGATGTAATTTAGGTGCGAGGTCTTCAAGGTTTTCGCTTTTTAATTCTGTTCTTCATTAGCCGTAAAACGTCACATAAATTGAATCATTTACTGAAGCTGTGGTCGCGTTATTTTTATTCAGGAAGTTTTATACATTAAAATGGGAATGAATCCAAATTACGTCATGTCATCCTAAACGTGTAAGTGGAATTTTAATTTAAAATTTATTTTTTAATATAACGTCTGTTAATCAATTTTACGTTAATATACTATTATAATTAAATTTATATCAATTCCCATTATGGGTTGTAAACATATTGGTATGTCATTGTATAATCCATCCTAATTGATTATGATTATTTTACTATTATTAATGTTTAATTACAATATTTAAAAGGAAATAAATATAGATTGTGTGCAATTGTTTTATTTTTGTATGTCTGCATCGTTTTGTACTTGATACTTGATTGATACTTATATAAATTATAATATATGTAACATTGTCTAACCTTAAAAATTTTAATCTAAAAGTGCAAATGAAACATCTACATACATATATACGATATAATAATTTGAATCCAGTTTCATTTTCCACGTACGTGCAAGTGTGAGGCTCTCTCCGAACACATAAGCGTGGCCGTTGAAACAGAACCAGGCAATCCATTGAGTAAACCAATTCATATAACAACCCGCTGTAATAAAACGAGCCAGTGAAATGTGCAGTGAATCTCCAGCGCTGCGGAGACATTCTTGAATTTAAATTGGTCACAAGGCCACTGCTTCAACCTATTTTTCCACTCAGCTAGCCGTTTTCTTTCCGGATTAACCCGACTGCTCTCAATCAGAAATGCTATTTCGTACGCTTTTGTTACAGGCGAAGTTAATTCCTTTACTGATTTGGATTTGCGCAAATAAAGATTCTTGTTTACGATTTGTATATCAATCAAATTGAACAATAAATAACAATTATTGTCATGAGTACCTAGAAGAGGTTCAATTATTTCACTGGACTCATTACGTAATTTTGATGAAATTAGTAGCAAGTCGCATGGTTGTTGCGAGAAAAACTGTACTGTAGTATTTCAAAAACACGATTTATTTCAATCAAATATTTTATCTTCTTGAGACCATTCGACACACTAAAAGAAAACTATTTACAGGGGTAACTAGAAAATAATGTCGGCCCGTAAGTTAATTAGAACGTTTAGGGATAAACAAATGCAAATAGTAAATTACTTTTGTGGGTTAAACTTCATCAAAATCGGTGAAGCAGTTTTCACGGGAATACGGAACAGATAGACGGACGGAATAACGAACAACGGTACCTTTGCATTTATAACATTAGTTTAGATGTAGCGTTTATCGATACGAAATTTTATTTTAGACGAAAATATTTCTTATTTCGTAAGACAAGTTGAAATGCAATCCGCCGAATTATTCTCAACGGCTAATTAAAGCGGTGATTAAAAACTCAAGCCGGCTTAAGGCTGGTATTCAGCAAAACACCGCAAAGTAAATTCGTCAACGCCAAATGTGTAAAAGTGTATTTTACTTTCAAACGAATGGTAACTGTAGCCGAAGCTGTGTATATAAAACTGACGAAGTTCACTTTTTAATTTCAATTTAAAACGATCCAGTGTTGAGAAAAGTTTTTTATCGTTTGCATGCTCAATGAAATCAATCAATCATCGTTTGAAAATCACAATTTTGGCATAAAATATGGATAACGTAAGAAACAAATATTCAGTGCTATGTTATAATAACTATGTAGGAAGCTCCCTTATTAGTCGAAAACAGTCCTGGGAACATTTATAAATAAGATTTTATACTGGACTTATTTCCTCCTATTAGAAATATTTATAGGTGCATTTTTATTTGAATC
This sequence comes from Passova gellias, assembly GCA_018249975.1. Taxonomy (NCBI): domain Eukaryota; kingdom Metazoa; phylum Arthropoda; class Insecta; order Lepidoptera; family Hesperiidae; genus Passova; species Passova gellias. The sequence goes on from DWUN01003545.1 coordinate 11,644, forward strand.
GGGAGATAAAATACGAGGCGTTTTTTGCTAAGGATTTCCATTGGGTACGCTTCTGACGCTACGGATAGGACATAGAAATAAAACGCTGAAGTTCATTAAATATTAAATACGTAAAAAAAACGTAACATCACGCCTGTAAATACGATTTCATTAAAACGCGTTCTTATAAATGACTAGCTTTGCCCGCGGCTTCGCCTGCATGGAAATTAATGTGTCGCAAAGTTTTTACCGTTTAAATAACGACCCCGCGCGAATTC
>DWUN01003546.1:0-11897 GCA_018249975.1 Passova gellias
ACTTATAACGAACGCTTACGGCGTGTGTATGCTTTTAAACACATAGTCGATAACGACACACGTTGGCAATCATTGAAAACAACAATTTTATAGTATCAAATTATTGTCATTATGAGATGAGCGGCGTTATGTAACGGCTGAGCGAAAGGCTTACGATCGGGTCGTAATAATGTGGTAGATTATCGCTATTAGTGGTGTAATATATGGACGTGTTAATGTTATGTACAAAAACAATATCTGTAAGGATCACTCACTGTTCTCTGCCTACCCGTTAAAGACTGGACGTGACAGCGTACTTTGAATCCTCATCTATCTGCACTAGGACAGCGTGGTGGAGTATGCTCCAGACCCTACGCAATTGCAGAGGAAGCTTATGCTCAACAATAGGATGGAAAAAAGGTTGATCATGAATGTGGACGAAGCGCGTCAGGTTTGCAAGGACAGAAATATTTGGCAATCGGTGCTTTTTGTCTACCCCGTTAGGGACCTGGCGTGGTGGTATGTTGTTGTTGTTGAAAAAAGGATGCAGCCGAGCGGCAACATCCCAGTTGTAAACTCGAACCGTTTTCCTAACACCTTGTCGGTAGCGCGCATGGCGTGTTGTCGCGTCACATCTAATACGAAACATGATGTTATGTATTGTTTATGATAAATCGGTGCGCCTATGTAATTGGGCGGCTTTCTATTTAAATGTCCAAAAGTGTTACGGCGAAAGTGCTGGGCCACGTCTGCCGTTTGTTTTGACTTGTTTTCACTTTTCTTCGGCGTATGCGACGGCCGTTAAGTGGCCGCTGACGCTTGTTATCCTGACAAACGAATATTTTAAAGTCGAACTATTTATGAAGGATAATAATACATAAACGTTTCCAATATACATAGATTTATTGTTGATTTTTATTTCGCTTTTCTTCCAAAAACCTGCCTTGTATTTTTACTTTTATGAATTGCAGTTTTATGAATTGATTTACGTATTACTGAATACGTTATTTGTGTTACGCTTACAAATAAATTAATAAATAATTCGTCAAAATTTATTTTTAATCGTTATCTTTGCTACAGTGTATGGAGTATCTCCAATCAAACGGCAATACGCGCCTTAACTATCAAGTCACTTTTACGATTTATTAGCGGAAAGGTGCTATAATGTTTGACATTCGCCTTGACGGTACCGGTTCGTCCACTTGCCGGGCAATATTCGAATGGCCAATTTCACGTAACACGTGTTAGACAAGCGCACAGGCAGCTCGCGGGGGGTCGCCCGCTTGTAATTATATACAAACGTACGAAAGCTGCCTGTAAATCACTCTTCACATTCGGCTCGATCGATACGACGGCTAACTCGCATGATTTTAATCAACGCTTCTTGTCAGCGCGTTAATATAGGACCGAAGGAAACTAATATAAATGCCTGGCAACGTGCTGAGTAGTACAACGTACACCACGTGTTCTTGGCTTCAGCCAGCTATGTGGTAAAAATAATTAATAGAAGCTTTTCTGTATTAATGTAATGCCACGAAGCTTGCGAGACCTTACGCAACTTATTTCGGTTGATTTAAAAACTTCTACTTATTGCTACATTTACCTTGCTTACTGTAAGCGATGAAAATTCATATTAAACAAAAATTGTTTTAAGATTAAATTTTTTCGCGGTCTTAGTTTTCGGGGTTAATGTGGGGTCCGTTTGTCCGGTTGTCACACAAACATGATTAGATCAGCAACTTGTCCTTTCACGCCTTATCATATTTTTCACTCAATGTTATCCCCTTGTTAGTAATTGGAAAATCACTGAGATATTAACATAGTGCCAAGTCAATAGGTCACACTGAAGCGTAGAATAAACACAGTTATCTAGTGATCTTCCGTGGACTTATGATAAAGTGAGGTGACGTGTTCTGACTAACATAGGCGCGACTAACATCTGGGTATTTGAAGTGAATCAGATCTGACTGCTAGTTATTTATAATTAGTAGATTTAATCTTACTAGTCACACTAGTGAAACAAGTGCGCAGTTGACATACGGGTGGTGATTTTAATAAGTAATGTTCAGCTGTTTTCGTAGACCCAAAAGGTAGATTTAAGCGCGGAAAAACATTCCCTCACTTCGCCTGTAAGACTTGACAGATAATAGTCATTTATATTTTAAATCGTATCATATCGCCCTCACTCTCATGCCCCTAATGTGGCTGGTCAATAAAATATATTTAAGCGTAATTATCAAATTCAACGTCAAAACAAACTGTGGATTCTGTCAATTTATTCCTATACCGAGATTCCGCTATCTTATTTTCTGTGTGTTAAAGTAAACCTTATAGGAAGACATCAATAATGCATCGGCGCAATTTATGGGATAATGGTTGCGCGGCCTTACCGGGAACAATTTATTCCAGGATGTACTTAGCGATAGCTTTGTGAACATCACGTTATTCTTTGCGCGAATACCGACAGTCTCCTGGAATCGAGAGGAATAAACGGCCGCAGCCGCCGGGTAAAAAGATAGTTCGTCAAATGGTTACATCCGTTTTTAGTTAGTGCCTACGTAGATATTACATGGAAAAGCCGGTTCCGCGATTATGATGTCGATGTACATAATGCTTTCTATATTATTCTGGTGCTCAAATAATTGTCATAGTATAATGAGACTTCCATATGCAAATATTTTTATTAAAATTACATAAGTGCGGTTTATTAAAAAATTTATTAATAATCTTTATTTTATTTATTTCTTTCGACCTCTAAGAGAACATATTAATAGGTACATTTCGATTTCCACGGGCACAAGTTTTAACTAAATTACATTCATAACTTCATAAGGTCTTCGATTTATTAATTCGACTCTTCAAATAATTTTAAAATATTTCTATTTACAGAGCGGGACGCAGAAGGCGAAATCCGCTGGCACTTTACACAGAGGACGATGCCCATGATTTAAGCGACTTGGGGATCGGCACGTCGAGTACCAAGAGTAGCCTCAGTGAAGACTGTGACACACACAGTTTGGCTGTGAGTACAATTGAATAACAAGCCCTTCTAAAAACCAGCTAGTCTTAGTAATATTGTACTAAATGAATGTATGCTGTTATAATTTCAGAGCGATGGAATGGACCTGGACAAAAACCACTCGGACATGGATAACATGTCCAATTGCGACAACACCCGCAAACTCGGCTCGAGCGCCAACGAATACGACACCTGTACGACTACGACTATCAGCTCTCCCGAGCCCGAGGAGTACACATACGAGGGAGCCATAGAGGGCTACAAATCTAGAATTATATCACAAACTAACAGTAGCATCGTTAAAACGGTCGTTAATAACAATCACAAGGAAAAGTCGCCAGATAAGACCAATGGTGACGTGAACAGGATCAGAACGACTGTTAGTAACAGGATCGAAGAGAAAGTTTCATCTTTCCAACAAGAAAGGGTAAACGACACCAAAAATAATAATCAGAAGAAAGACTTGCCCAAGGTCGATATTCACAAAAGAAGGGAACAGTTTGAAAGAGAAAACTCACAGGAGCCACAAACAAATAAACCAAAATTACCTGATATTTCAAACAAAAAGTCTATAAAGGAAAGACTGTCTAGTTTAGAAAAATTCACTGAAGAAATGCACGTGCAAAAGTCTACTAGTGACCTTACCAAGTTACCAACAGAAGTACGGCCTCTCAAAGAGCGCCTGTCTTCTCTTGAAAAAGTCAAATCTGCTTCTACGGATGTCGATAAAGCAAAACGTCTTTCGAATGGAGATCTAAATAACGCTAAATCATTGAAAGAACGTTTGTCTAGTCTAAAGACACAAAAATCTGAAGAAGAAATAAAATTGACTAAAGTTGAAGTTAAAGATGTATCTATGAGTCTAAAGGAAAGGCTGTCTTGTTTAGATGCTGCGAAAAACAAAGAAATACCGAAAATATCTGTCGAAGAGGAGATTATCACTAATACTAAGATATCTGACATTAATATTGGTGATGAATCTAAGGACAAGATGTCTGACAGTTCTATAAAATCGGATATGTCAGGGATTGAGAATCAAATGCAGAGTTTTTGCCGGTCGCTTGACAGCTTGGATATAAATGGACAGTCTTCTCCCAACTCCTTTGATAGAGTTCAAAGTTTGGAAGATTTCGATTGCACAGATTTACAAAATAACACAGTCCCGAGCGATATAGAAACTGAAGACAGTGGAATACATACAGCTAGGGATTCATGCGTGCCGGCCGATGATATTGCGGATTTGACTCAAGTAGCTTCTCCTATTGGAGAACCTATGATTGAAGTTTCCGAATATGAGTCGTCTAATGAAGATAGTATTATGACGCTGGAGCCTACAAAAATAGAAGAGCCAATTGAACCCAGTTCAGTTCAGACTATAATCGCTGATGCTATAGTGGAGGAAATAGACGAACACGATGTTAAAACCGAAGATACCGATAGTGGAAGCAACTATCTTCAAGCGGTGTCGCAACCGGAAGAATTAAGTGTAACAGAAGATGTGACTGAAATACTGATGGACAAAGAAGACGAAGATACATTAAAGAGTTTAGAAAACCAGGACTCCAGTGTAAGTCTCAATGAGCCTGCGTCTACTTCGTCGGACACCGACACAGTGGTGTTTCAGGGGAAGATGACCATACACTTAAACTTGAATGAAATACGCAACAATCTAAACACGGGTGCTGGAAAAAAATTTAACACTAGCAATATTAGTACTAACGATACTGCTAACAGCAAAAGCATGCCAATGGTAACTGTCTCTAATATTACAACTACTACTAACATTTCACCAAAGAATTCCATTAAAACGCTTAAAACATTTAGCGATAACCACAACTCATGTACTAATGACATCGTTGATGTAGCATCACCTAAATGCTCGCCCGATAACCGAATTATAGGTATTGATATATCTCCCATCAGTCATCCTACATCTCACAACGCTCACGAGTCTAATCAATGTGACACTGCCGTCAATAATACGGGCGGTTGTGAAGTAGCGGTAAGTAACTCTCAAGATTCTAATCCGTTCTGGGAAAAAAGGATTAAACGTTGCTTAGAGCCTAATAGACGAAAAACTATTTTGTTTATTAACAACAAAGTAACAGTTCAATCTTCGAAGATTTCTAGTAACGCCAGTGCCAAAGAGAATGCCTAAAACGGCCTAGTGTTTGATTAATTTAAATATACATCCATACGATTTCTCAGTATTGCCTAGCAAGTTAGATGAGAAATGACGTAACGGTCATTAAGTTTTCTAGAATTTTTATGATCTCGTATATTCTGGTACGATATCCGATCTTCCGGTTTCAACCCACCCTAATAATAATTGTACCTAAATTAAAAAATGCCTTACATAAAATATCGGTATACTAATTTTCTAATTTTCATTCATAATAAATTAACTGTATTATCACAAATAGATTTCACGTTGTATCTAATAAATTCTTGTGTTAAAACATAATAATATTAAGCTGTAGTCGATGTAGACCAACATATTACTCAATTCGCTATAGTAGACAAACAGGGTATTTGTTGTACCCCGATACGTAACCCAAATTCTGATGTTTCAATATGACACAGAAAATAGACATTTTAGACATAAATATCATCATTATTACCACCATTTAGAAATTTTGTTTTCAAAAGTGATATCTGTAAATTCATTATATCGCAAATATATGTTACACTGTTATGTATGCCTTTTATTTATGTAAATATGTCATATCCTGAAGACCGTAATATGCATCATCTTTGGATGTTCATTATTCTATATAAGACACGTGTGTAAATTGAGCTAAGTGCGTGCGAAATCAGAATGTACTACTCTATTAGGTGTGATAAAACGATTCCCTTATCAACCTGTAGCATATCTTAAGCAAACATAGCCGTATCTCAAGATTATGGCTTAGTAGGATACGGGTCGTCCCGAGAATAGACCGCCAGCGCTCGTAAAATTGTTTTAATGTTCTTTCTAAAATGTCTTCATTGAAAGGAGCCTTGCATCAGCTTTGGGTGATGGGTTAACGAGGTAAGATACGTTCTACGCAGAAGTTGTGCTTCATTTTAACACGCATTTCGCCGCATTTTGTGCTAAACTTGTCATAATGCTTATGTTTGTTCTCGCATGTCACCCTTATTCTTTTCTATTGTCCTTATTTTATTTCTACTATTGTTTTATGATATATTGTTTTGGTTAATTTGTTTGCTTCGTTTTACTTATTTCAAAGCATTGGTGTTGTTTATATTTCCATCTATGTTATTTTATTCGATTTTAATAATATTTTCCCAACTCTTCAGGTAATAGACGCTCTAGAATTAGCGTTCAAAGAATTAGATTCTGAAGATAATATTATTATCGATACTACGATGGAGGATTCGGGCCCTAAACTAGATGAGGTCAAGTCAGATATGAAGAATGTACAGAAACTGGATGCTTTGTTAGATTTCGATATAGATAAGAAAGTATCTGTAACACCTCTATATGAAAATATAGACATCTTCTACCAGAACTCGGTAGTCGATGGGGCAGCTTTTCCATTAGATTTACCGTCCAATATTCTTGAACCCCCTAAAGAAAAACCTCCACCACCGCCCACTGAAGATAACGTCGAAGACGAATTATTGGGAAATGTAAGTATACGACGTTTCTACTGCAGCTTACATATTCAAATAAAGATACAGGTTTGAAAGATTTTCAAACTCTTTTTATTGCTATTGCAGGGGAATTTCAAGCATACGAGCTCCGCTCGGCGCATTAAGAAAGAGATTCGGAACAAACGCACCAGTTTCCTCGGTATCGAGGGCCAGGTTGACGACAGCTACCTAGACGTAGACTTGACGCTCGCTCCGCGCCCCGATATCACGTCCTTCCTCCAGGAGGAGACAAAGATCGAGAAACTTCTCTACAAGAAGACGCTTTCTCACGACATGGACGCGAAGTTAAGAGACAGCAGAGATTCGGGCGTCGACGTTGACAGGGGCCCGTCGGCCGAGGCGTGGTACAAGGGGCAGTCGTCGCCCGACACCTCCAGCCCGCACAGCAGACAGAATAGTGAGGTAAGATCAACTTACATGGATTTAATTTTACACATTTCACATGTACTGATATTGACAACATTAGAATTGAAGATATAAATGTAATGTATTACGTTGACATTGATAAAATTCTTCGCGTAAACACTATCTTAATTGTTGTCATTATCGAATCTTTGAATTTTTATTTCCTTTTCATATTGTCTTTTTGTCATCAGTATTTTTTTTATAACATGACAGGCATCTGTTTAGCTGCGGTCTCGTCGTGGATGGACATCCTAAGGTGGATCATGCGTGCATGGAAAAAGTCTACTTACCGTCTAAAGCATTTCTTATGAACTGTTCGTCACTGATTCCAGCCGTACACCAACATCACGGTGACGTCAGACGAGGAAGAGAGCACCAGAAAGAAATCCGAGCACGCTTTCAACAACCACCTCGCGACCAAGCTGTCCGGTCTGAAGGAAACGCCCGAGACCGACGCGAACAAAATCGAGCACCTCGACCAGAAGCTACAGCAGCAACAGGTAAGCGGCCCATGAGGTGGACGGCCTGGGACATGTCCGCTACGGTAGTTCAAATCAAATCAAAGTTAATTCAGTCGTGAAGGTTTTATTATGTGAAAATTTAGCTTTGAAAGATATTTTAAAGACAAGATACTATGAGATACAAGATACATTAAGAATGATCTGCTGAAATGTAAATCGATTTTATCAAATATTCCATTCTAAGGCTTTTACTTCAGGTAGTCAATCTCTGAATACAAATGTTCAGCTTGCGATTGTTGATCAGACAGTACAATTTTTTTGCCGGTCTGGCGAGCGATATTACATAAGAATTGCATTGCAGTGGTCATTTATCAGTAGATGAGATGCACATTTTTTTAGCTATCAAGGTACTCGTATTAGTAACATTTCTTTTCTACCGCTAGACCGTTATATACCGGCGCTACCGCGCTTGCTCACTTCAGATAAAGATATTAATCACCAACTAATACCTTACGTACCGTTGTCGAGTGCTCGAGATAGTTTATCGATTTCAAATATTTTATATATCTATATGTATATATCGCATTGTCTATTACGATAATATAATATATTATGATATAATAGTGTGGTAGTGATGTTAGATTTTAGATTCAGTTATAAGTTTGAAATGAGATTCCATCTCGAATTTCTTCTATTATAATAATTATTAATAACTTAGCTGAATGCCATTAGAAATATATTTTTTTCAAATTGTATTATTTTGTGTGCAAAATATGTAGTAGATGGCATGATTTGATTATTTCCATCGAAACGCCAGAATGTTCTATCGCTTCCTGATCGCTTCGAGGCTGTATTTACAAAGGAATGTATATAATATGAATTGGATTTAGGCTATTTATATATACTTTACTTGTTAGTACCTAAGCGAGTTATATCGGTAACAGCTTTGACTATTCTATTAATGGTTATGGGAAAACGCTATTTTTGTCTCGCCATTTGTATCGTCGGCTGGTGGTAAGGACTAATCCGAATTCATTCGTTTTATAAAAAAACGTCAACAACCTGTATACTGCTTTATCGTAATACAAATATTATTTTTAAATTATATCACCAATAAACCTCCGTACCGATAGAGGCTAAGTATTGAGCTATTTTGTTTTGTAAATGTAATTTATTTTTTATATTTAAAAAATTCACGTTTCAAAATTCGGTTTTGGCCTTCTGTACGATATGAGTAGTTTAAATGCCGCAAATCACACGCAAGGCCTCTTTTCAATGCTTCTATTATCCTTATCTGCACATGTTATTTTTCTTTGAGTAGAATTAATATGCAAGTAGTCGATTTGATCACTATATTAGTATGTATGTTAATATCTTCGGTTAATAAAAATTATTTATATCACACTATGGAGCCTTTTATTTTCGTATGCACCTCGTGTCACACCTCTCGCTGTAATGAGCTTTGCATGCAATTTGGAAATGCATTTTATTTTCTTTTTTAAGTTTTCATCGTTGAGTTTGTGATACTTTGCTCAATAAACCGTCATTAATTTTAACATTTATTATGGAAACATTACACTTTGTGGCGCTGTGTTTGAAAATCTTGTATTTATCGAAACCATATATATATCAGTTGGAAGGAAGTATAATCTCAATGACATTAGATAATATTTATAGACGCACAAAATGTAATGGTTCCGCGCTCACTGACTCCCGTTCGTTCGTGTGTAGTGTTGCCTGACTATCGATTGATTATCGATACCTTGTCAATGTCAATACTATCGTGACATCGGAAACTAGCCGTAATATCGTTACATCTGTCGATAATATTGACATTTCACAATACTGTGGACGGTATTAGTACTACATAGTTTCGACATTAGTGTCTTTATAAGTAGTATTATTCATATACTGCATACTCATATTATGCAAAAAACAGAAACAGTATTGTGAAATGTCAATACTATGAACGGTCCTATCGATATTATGACCAGTCCACCTCAACCGCCGATAGTTAGGCAACCATATCCGTGTGTAATTAACAAGTGCGGCGGCGGAGCGGCGCGCGGGGCGAGGCGCGCGGGGGGCGGCGCGCGCGGGGAGGACGCGCACACGCAGGTGACTCACTTCGCTACTCGCACACGCCCCGCTGGGCCGCATACCTTCCCGTCGGCGACCAATATTTTGATCACGATGACAATCAAATTAACGATTTGCGCATCGAGTTTATCGTAATAAAGTTTTAGTCTGTTTTTTATTTTTATGACATATTATTAGAAAATAAGTTAAATTACATATTGCGTCTTGTACAGTAATGGTAAATTAATACAATGAGTATGTGGTTCATCGGGGCTCATACTTAATCCATTATATTAACAATGTTTGGTTTAATGACAACATTTGTATATTACCTACTCTTTTAAGATTTTGTGGTATTTAAAATTAAATTGTAGAGTTGCAAGCGTTTTTGAATTAAATGTTTCGTTTAAAAACATCTTACGTTCTAACATATTTTGTATTGTTTTGGAATTTTCTTAACCAAAAACGTGCTATTAGAAAAATTATAAACCGAGCATTGTGCTTGTGATTTAATCCGATCAATCGTTAACTGTCATAACATCATGACGTCATTAATGCACGCTAGCTTCAACGTCCTAACACTGGCCACTAGACGCCCGACTAACTCGCCCAGTCTCACCGGACGACCGTCTAATCTTCTGACTAACCCGTAACAGGAAGTACTGCGTTTCGAAAGGGAACTGTTGCAACTGGAACAAGAGGAGCTGAGGCGACAAAGGGAGAATCTGATGAGAGATCAGAATAGGATAATGCAGAAATCGGTTCAGGATATATCCACGGCGAGTTCCCCGGAAAAGCCTCAGCTGCGCCAGGTCAGGGTGGTGAGCAACAGCTACAGGCATTCGATGCCCAATTTACTGCTCACTGAAAACTACAAACCCGTGTCGGTGGAGCCGCAGCTGCCGGCCTTCGATGAGAACATGAAGAGGAAGCCTTTCGTGTCCGAGGAGCACATCCAGAGCCACTTCGGCGTGGAGGAGAGCAGGAGGGTGCTGTACGAAAAGGCGAAGTTTGCCGACGGCAGGCGACCCGTGCCGAACGTGATGCGGCCGCCGCAGCCGGTGCTGCCCCCCAAACCTAGAAGCCGCGAGTCGATTGAGAGGGAGATTACTATGAGGTAAGTGGAAAAATATGTTGTGATGAATTATCGTTATCAGCTGTTCTTTCATTTTTCAATTATTGATAACAAACAAACAATGACTTCCACCAGCGCCCGCAGGCGAGTGGCTCCGGTATCCCAACGAGCCAACATTAACCAAGAAATAACTGCACACTTACATATTTTACTCCCTATAAAATCAAAATGCTGCCTACTTTTATAAATATGTTAGCAAAATCTTACATTTCCAGACTGTGTCCTATAGGCACTATGTATTTTTCTGGAATAAAAAGTAGCTGGTTTCAGTTTCTGATCCGTAAATTATCTGTATATGCGAATTTTTTTTCAAATCTAATTAGGATCTTTTGCGTGATTGTCACACAAACATCAAAACAAACACCAAGAAGTATGTATGTATGTAAAATTTTAGACTTTCTTAATCTGGGTGTAAATTAATTTCTAAAATTGATTTCCTTTCATTTTGCACGCTACATGGAAAAATGGAGGCTAGGCAACTTTGTACAAGGCTAGCGTACTACGTCTTCGACTGCACCTAACTCACTGTCAGCTCTATTACACATTAATAACAACAATTGTCCAATATTTCAGAAGCAGCCGCGTGCCGTCCGCCGTGGAGTACGCGAACGTGGAGCGCGGCGCGGTGCAGCTGCGCCACAAGGCCAACGGCGCCGGCCCCTACCATCCCATGACGAGGCACACCTTACAGGTATGTTGGGACGTCATTTCCACGGCAATACCGACACTTATTGTTCCATTACTAGTCACGAGTCAAGTGTGCATGTTTTTTTCTTTATTTAATTACTTTATTTTGAAAAGCCAGATATTGAGTGAGTGAAAGATTGATACCTAGATTGTGTTTGGTATGAAAAGGATACTGATTGAAATAAAGTAATTGTATTTTGTATACCAATTCTTAACTTGTCCAAGAACACATTTGAGCGAACGTTAGAAATAGGGATATGAATATTTTGTTCTTTAATATCTGGGACAATTCCACACGGCTATCTGATTACAAAATAGTCAAATAAATGCCTGTGTTATGGTAACCGGACAGCTGATAAACATGCAAACATATGAGTACATACAATATGGTGACACAACAGAAACAAGTGTGCTGCACACACAAACGTTTGTCCCGGGTGGGAATGGAACCCACGACCTCCGGTTTTGCAGTCAG
>DWUN01003547.1:0-11897 GCA_018249975.1 Passova gellias
TATCTAACACTGAAAGAATTTTTCAAATCGGACCAATATTTCCTGAGATTAGCGCGTTCAAACAATCAAACAAACTCAGCTTTATATTATTAGTATCTATACTATAGATAGATAGAATGAATAATTAATAGTTAATAATAATTCATCTATAGATGAACGAGACCAAAAAAAACACATCGACTAACATACGTGAATCAATAACAAGGTTAGGTCACATCTATAATCAATTTTATAATTATAAAAACGTGTAAGACGTGTTTTTAGCTGGTTTGAAGTTTAATTATCGAATTTTGTTCAAGTCATGTACGTTTAAATGTCATAGGGTACAATAAAACATATTTAAATATGTACATAGTTATACTTTGACTATTTTAATCCACTATAGAACTGCTTCCCAAAGTTTGGGTGGCGAGCGAATTGGGAAAACACCTTTAGGACCCTAGCAATTACTTACAATTACTTGAAGTAAAATCAATGTTTAAACTAATAGCGAACCTTTGAAAACAAATACATTAACCTCAACAAAGATATCTTATATTTGGTACTTTGGATACATAAATAAATATTACGATTGTGCATGAATATTTTTTTGAACCGTTCCGTTCAAGACAGTTACGATATGTAACAACAAAGAGAACTGCAGCTGGCCATTTTTCTTTTCGGACAACTTGTACAAATGTACAGCCACTGTATTACAAAGTATTCAGTCTGTGCAAATTGTTTAAACACGGATATCTGTGCTAATGTACTCATATGCTCTACTATTACTATTAATAAAACAACAATGTAGGCGACTACAAACACTTGTGCAATGCACAGTACCTAATCGACCTGAGGTTTTCAAGAAAAACTTTGATACAATTTCAAATGTTATTGTACATTATATTGTTAGTCGCTTCGACTGTTTACATCAATGAGACGAATAATGAATGTAGTCTGCATTACGAATTCCTACAAAGAAATAAATTAAGACCACGTCACTCCATTGATCGTGAACTTTATCTTAATACGCGGTTTTAATTATGCATTGTTAAAAGTTTGAATGAGTTAACTATGAATGAGAAGACATATTATACGTGCGTATTACGAATTATAATGAACGTTATTTAAAAACAGTGGTAATTTCTATAATAAAAATCTTCAACTAATATTTGAAGTCACACGACCCGGTCATTATATGTATAGAATATTGGCTTATATTTCGTTTCTAAACTATGGCCATCCGTCCGTATATTTCCGGATTATATTCCGTCAAATATACATATGATAATTATCTATTTCTAACACTAAATTGTTATAAACTATTTTTTTTACGACAGGTATATATCACTCATCTGCGTTGGACCCTGTTGGGTTACCTCGCATCAATGCTCGCTCTTGTTCGTGCTACGTCACTATCACAAGAACCGAGCGGCAGACAAGGGTGTGACGTCAGATATATATGCGCGCAAGAACGACATACCTATATATAATATTAATAACAAAGTATTTGTCGACAACACACTACGAATATAGGAAAACCTATATAGCAATTCTAATCAGCTTCAGGAAAACGTCAAGATTAAGTTCATGGTGCGTCGATGGTTTTCCTGCTCTAATTTAATTTAAAAGCACAAGTCACTATGACTATATGCTTTTTATTCGCTTGTTTATAATGCTCCATAATATAATGCTCCTCCGAAAATGAGCCTAATCCAAATGAAACTGCAGTAATTAATGGAAAAATTAATTTTATAATAGAAGACATTATTATACACATGAATATAAATCATTTACTAAATTCTTTAATTTAAAACAAAGAGCCCAAACCCACGTGAATTAAATGAAACTAAACGCAAACATGCAATACATCATCTTTATTAATTATTCTTCATAAATAATTTTCCAAAAAAGTTTGCGGTAGCATATAAATATCCTAAATTTTATGTTGAACAATGCGGATGGTTAGCAACAAATTAAACAAGCACACGTAATGAATATTAAATTAAATATATGATGATGTTTGATAACAAAATATAAGGCTTTTAAATGCAATAAGAAATTTCGATGAGTTCATCCGAAATTCCAAATGCCAAAAACTTCTTTCCTGTTTTCGCATCCTCGCTTATTATTCAGACAATATTATCTCGCAGATAATAAGGAAACTGCAGTGAGGTAATAAATATTACATTCACGTAGGTATACATCGCAAACGTGAAGCAGGCATAGTATAGGCCATAGATTTTGTTTTTTTTTAATTCAGAACATATTTCAGTACTGGCGATTAATAATATAAAATCTGTAAGGCATTTCATATATGGCGTCGTTTCTCTATGATAGAACAATTGAATAAAAGAATGTTAATTCGAAAATTATTACCTTCACCTTTAACGATGTCGTGAAAAAGTTTAATAAAAGCTTGTAATGAAATGTAACGAGAGTCTTCTTTACGTCTCAACATACGAGTATAATGTCCGAGAACAATTAGTTTAGCAAGAGCTGGCCAAATGCCGACATATATTTTTAATAGCACCCGACATTTTTGTCTGCGCGAACCGTAAGAATGAATTAAGATATAAATTAAACACAAAATTCTGCGAGAACAAGTGACAATCGTGAGATTGTAAATGTTAAACGAAATTAATGACGAGCAGATATCGACGAGAAACATTATATTTACTGCGGCCAAATGTATCATCTAGTGGATACATATAATCGTTAGGAGGTAATTATTTGAATGGAGCTGCGGCATTAAATAAGACCAATTGCGACTGAGTTACGCGGTTTATGTGCATACAGTGCGCAGCCGAGCCAAATGTACCTACCTACCTACAAGTATGTACCGCACTTCAGAATCTCTAAGGTTTAATACAACCATTTTCAGCGGAGAGGATTGAGAATTATAACATCCAAATGGCGATCCGCAACAGAGACATCTCGTTCTTAAACAAACAAACAAAAACCAAGATACAATAAATAAGAGTATGAGTGGAAATAGGAGTAAAAAAAAACAAAAAAAAAGCAAAAGCGACAAATTGCTGAAAAAAAATAATTACTATGGATTAAAAAGAGCACGGACGGCAAGTCCGTGGAGATAAAAAAATTTAATATAAAAAAAAAAACCATTTTCAATCAAGTTGTCTCAAAGTTGTTCAACAATTTTCATATAAAGCCTCATGTACATTGTCCGATAACTGTTCGGTCATTACAGAGGCTAAATCGATCTTGGACGAAACATAGATTCGAAACGGGGGCTCGTTGCGTAACCAATATATCTATAAGCTTCTTAAGTTATTTAGCGGTAACAACCGAAACAATTCCTTAGTAATATAGGCATAAGAGATACGCGTAGTACAATGAAAGGTGAGCAATTATCAATATCGTCTCAGCTTGTTCAGTACAAATCCAACAAACTTCTGGTGTGCGCCGGTTTTTATTATCCAAGTGCCCCAACTACAGGCGACAATACTAATACGCAGCGCAATGCGTTCCAGTTGAAAGACGTACCGCGATGAATCACAGTCAGTGTTCCTTATTAGCACACAATGTCCACGGGTCGAAAAGGATAAATTTCTTTATGAATAAAGATCAACAGGTGCGGCCTTCGTTGCTGCGACCAGTGGCAATAGCTCTAAACGATATTTACGATAATCACAGCAGTGCCTCACTACAAGTTGATCGATAACGACAAGCGTGCACTTCCGCCACGTTAAGGTCGATGGACGAAATAACACACGATCCACGAGAATATTGTTGATTATCGACAACAACAATAACAAATAAACTATCGACTGTGGCTACAGCGCAGCCCTTCGATAAACAAATCGAGCAACATTGCAACATTGCGGCTTCTTTAAGCGGTTGTCTCGTGAGTTTTTACACGTAACATTGGCGTTGTTGAAAGCGATTTACATTTTGTAAATATAGACTAAAGGCAGGAGACAATGGAAGTGTGGTGTTTGGCGCTGGGTGACATAAAAGTTTCGTTTAACTAAAGATAGCGCATACAATGTTGCGCCGGTACGCGGATGCTATAATACAAATGGATAAACCCAAAATCCCATTTACAGCGGTCAATGGTTATCTTTTAAGCACATTATAAGCATTATCACAGAAATGTTTAGTTAAAAGCGCCAAAACAAGAAGGGGCAACAATTTATACATATGAAATTGAATTTTCTAAATGATTCACAAACTTACAGACCAGTATGTACTAGACCTACCAAGCTTAAATGTTTGGATAGCGTATTCCTATAATGACAAAGATTACCACAAAGTTTTTTTAACATACGTCCCACGACTTAAAGTAGCAAAGGCTTAAAGTTTTTGCAAAATATTATTCAATTTTGTACAGAAAATATAACCTGTGTGTGCACTAGGACATATGTACATATGTAGTATGTATGTAGGTAGATAATGTGTTGGTGGAGATTATTAAAAAGTAATAATGCTATTAGTTGAAGTTCTTATGAATAAAACATGTTTCTTGGCAAAGTAAACCTTAAATTGGGCCTAAATATTGCTTACGACAAATATCTAAATATATTTGTCTCTCAAATTTCTATAATGATTTTATATAGGGATGCATGGAACTATTTAAGCAGTTTGTAAGCAACAAAGATTTACGCGAGCAAAGTTTAGAATAAACTAAGTTACACTTGATACAAATAACGTATTTATCAGAATTGTCGCATTTCCCAATGAAAAACACGATACAAAAAAGCTATTTTTTTCAATTCCGTGAATCAGACGATTTGCCAAAACAATTGAGGAGTCAGAGTGCAGAAGAAAACAAACGACGATGACTAGTCCAGCTGTTCTATACAAATAATAAAGGTTTCCGTGTAAAAGAAAATTTTTTCGTCGCTGACTTCAAGAGGAAATGTCTCGCAGACAAAAAAAAACCAGCAGTGATCAACAGTTGGAAGCGGTGCGATTTCCAATTGTCACGATTAATAGCAATGAAGCAAGCAGCCGGTGATTCCTCGCATTGCTCACCGCCTTAACTAAAACGATGAGTATAAATCATAATCACGATTACATTGCCAACCTTAACCCACAAAGTGAAATAAATGCGAATAGTAGCGGTCCTGATGGTGCACGAGCGAAGTGGATAATTCTGTGAATCACGCGTAATTATTCTCCGCGGCCATAACGAGAACACTGCTCCAGGAATTCACGAACGTTGGCAAAGCGCCATCCGTGTAGGACCACGGGGAAGTGGCATTTTGTTTGCGCTTTGTCAAATCTTTCAATACCTACCACCAGCTCGCTGCGTAGAATTTAACTTGAATAACTTATTTATAGCGTAGCGTTTTTTTTTTATCAATTATAGGTACGAGAATGACGTTGCTTTCATTACCGCGACATATTCACACAAAACCACTTATTGTTATTATAATAAAGAAAGTATTATGTAGGTATGGCTTATATTAACTCAAAGACATTATGAATACCTAAGGAAAACGAAAACAGCGCTCGTTAAGTAGAAGTTTGATTTTTGTAGTTATACTATATTTATATTATAAAGAGGAAAAATTTGTATGTATGTATGTATGTAACAAATTAGCTCAAAAACTACTGGACCGATTTCAAAAATTCTTTCACCTTTTCAATGCTACAGTACCACTGATCAATATAGGGTATACTAGCTTTTGCCCGCGACTTCGTCCGCGTGGAATAGTATCTTCTGCAATAAAAATATCCTAGGAAATTAAAATGCTACCCAAAGTCACTATTTCACGCGAACGAAGTAGCGGACAGAACCTCATCACTACATAGTATAAAACAAAGTCGCTTTCTCTGTCATATGTCCCCTTGTTCCCTTAAATCTTTAAAACTACGCAACGGATTTTGATGCGGTTTTAATGAATAGAGTAATTCAAGAGGAAGGTTTGTATATATAATAATGTCCATTATATAAAAGAGAAATACTGTTATAATTTATATGGCAGAACAACGTTTGCCGGGTCAGCTAGTTTACAATAATTTATAATAACTATGAGAGTGTCCTTTATCGTAATAAGTAATAGCGGATCATTTCACGAGCTCGAGAATAAAGTAATTGCGTTAACTTCACTCTGATGCAGTGAAACAACGCGGCATCTAACCATTCGAGCCGGTGGGTACACAACGGTGCGATGTAAACAATGCGAACATACATCACAGTCGCCGCTGTGTAATTTATCTCATTTGCTATGATGACCTGACGCACGACGGCCGTTCACGAGCCCGGTACAAACTAGACCACATGGAGCACACAGAGATAGCGTCGGTCAACTCAATCAGTGCGAGCGCGTCACAGCCATTGTGCGGCTAAGCTGAATCAGCCATAATGACCCGTTACACAACACCGTGCGATCAACGTTGCTGTCATCGCATTCAAGTGATTGATAAATTGATCATACTGTATCACGTAACAATGTAACGGTGGCCTCATAAGCACGCGTGACGTCTTCCAACCGGCGCAAATATTTACGTTCCATTGACGAGAAGATAACAAAACAGCGTCAAATACATCGATCCGTTCGATGTTCCAGTTGCAACATCGGTATCATTTCTTTACCTCGTAGATGTACCGACGATTCATCGTCTGAAAGGCGAAACCCTAATAAGCTGTATAATTTATCTATACATCCATATAAATTACGGCCCAAACTTACATAAATACATATAAACGCCGCTGGTTTATTTGAAAATCGTTTGGAACCATCGTT
Source organism: Passova gellias (assembly GCA_018249975.1). Lineage (NCBI taxonomy): Eukaryota > Metazoa > Arthropoda > Insecta > Lepidoptera > Hesperiidae > Passova > Passova gellias. Next base: position 6,696 of record DWUN01003547.1, read on the forward strand.
TTGCATCTCGAAAGTTATCCTGTCACATATTTCTTCACATTTGTGTTACCTACTTACAACTGGCGTCACGGAGTATAATTGATATTCGTCTAGAAATATTGCCATCTAAAGTTAGTTCGAACCAAGGCTGAATAAAATTAGAAGTGGCATGTTTCTCAATATATCGCATAAAAGCTTTTCGCTCCATATGCTATATTTATCTTTCTAAAGCCTAAAAATAGATAGGTAGTCTACTTATCGGAGTTGGCCAAAGGTCTTGACTCTTGAGTTGCTCACACTAACAGTATTACAATGTGTTGCTAGTTAAAAATACATATTTTATAGATAAGGCCTTCTGACAAGTTTTCCTTGCCCAATGATAATACTTTAAAAATTATAATAATTATTATTATTAATATAAAAAATTGAGAACTAACAATAATTACGTTGAAAGAACTACTACATGTATATATGGTTGTATCGTAAATATAACTTTTTAATGCTAATATTTTACATTCTCCCAACGATGAATCGTCAATCCACTTATCGTTCGTGTAACAACGCAGCGAATTATCTAATACAAAACGAGTTTAAAGACATAGTTTAATTGTTTTAAATTGGTAAAGCAAATTGTATAATCAAGGTTCGTCGGAAACGGCTCGTTATGTGAAGGGGGTAACACAAAGGTCAGAGATTTGCGACCACAATGACTGGGTCCATTAGCCCTATCTCCCGCGAGCATTCCGATCCGCAGTTCGTGACCATATTGAATTGGAGCGGATCACGAAGCTCCACAGTGAAATTATTATTCTTGGCAACGTTTTCCCACGTGCTGAAATGCAACTCCCTGCTTGATCCCACGAACATAACTGCGATCCACGAAACGTTTGCCTTGCGCTCAAAATGTTATTATTGTCCGCTATGCGAATTATTCCAAATTCCAGCGCATGTTATGGTTTTAATAATATAATTTTGTATAAATAGATCCAGGTTCGTGCGCTTTCGCTGACGGGGGGGAATCTGGCAAGTGAGTAAATTCGGTATATTATTAAAACGACGAATTCCCTACATTTATTATAATAATATTTTATGTCCAAAGGCTGTTTAAATACATTGGACGGTGTTTAAATACATTTGTAATTGTAAATTCACATTTGTGTATACATTGTAGAGTTACTAGTTATTACGAAGTTGAAGTCAATGCAGAAACCAAAACAACTTAACACGAAAGTTACACAATAGAACGTAAAATATCAATCACGTGGAATCTTACCTAGAATAATATTAGTTACAAAAACACTCGTGACCCTAGTACCGTAATAATAGAATGGGAGCTCATCAGCATAATTTATGGAATACTTTAATGATTAGACGAACTTCCCATGACCAATTCGCCGATAATAAATCAACAGCAAAATACTGGCAAAACGATGATCTCACACCCTATTTATATAAATAACTACGTCATTACGAAATATTACATTATTTATATTATTACACCATCACGCTAGGTCCCTAAAGGGGTAGGAAGAAAGCAGCGTTCATTCATTCATTCATACATTCAACATTCATCACAGTCTTCATGGATACACACCGGTTTTGAAGACTCTTGACGCCTCCGGCATTCGGTTGAACATTAAACGACTTATTATTATATATTAGTTATTATTTATATGCATTCATATAAAGGCAAATATGTGCATTTAATATACGCACACGACGTAACCAACGCGGAAGTGTTGCGCAATTAGCGATCGGTACATACAGCGTATGTAACGGCGTGTGTATGGGACACATTAGCACTGCAGTTGTCGTACACAATAAGGATCTTGTCAGCGATTCTGATAAGTGTCGCGCGGTTTAACAGTGAAAAGAGTATTAGTATTATATTATAAATGTTATTGATTTAATGTTAGTACTATTTATAAGCAGTGATAGTGAAACCACTAGGGTTTGAAATTCAGCCAAATCTGGGCGGTCTAGGTTATCCTAGACTTAAGCTTGCTTTGCTTATGCTTTGCTTTATAACTAGAAATTTAAATATCGCTGGCTATACTATCGAAGGAATAGCTGCACAACTCAGAGTATGTTACAAAATATGGTTTAGAGGTGTGTGAAGTCTGCCAATCTGCACTTCGCTAGTATGGTAGATTATTGTTTAAAACCCTTTCACTATGAGAGGACACCCACCTGCAGTAGAGGAACAATTATAGGATCGACGAAAAAATGTGTACATTAAATCCTGCTCACATTAAACCATTTTAATCCACAGAAGCTATGGCACCTCTGACGTGCAGTTGAATTTTGGTACACATAATAAAAAAAGACTAGGGCCCAGAACGTATTTAACGTGAAATGGGACATTCATGGCTATTTAACTGGATGGAGTCGAGACCATTGTCAGAGATAAGATTATTGGGAATTTCACATAATTATATCCACAGGCACCCAGATCAAATGCCAAGTTTTTTTAAATTGCCTCTCAGATCTCAACACTAGAATGTACATGATTTTTTTATGAAAGACTAGTTGACCCGGCTAACGTTGTTCTGGCATATAAATTATAACAGTATTTACCTACTATTTAATGGGTGTTATCATACATATAAACCTTTCTCTTCAATCACTCTATCTATTAACAAAAAACACATCAAAATAGTAGTTTTAAAGATTTAAGGGAACATGGGGATATAGGGACAGAGAAAGCGACTTTGTTTTATACTATGTAGTGAAGAACTGAATATTCCAATAACTTCAAAATTGGAGACAACAACAACAACAACAAAAATATGTACAACGCAAAATAAATGTACGCACACTTTTAAGTATGTACATCAATCCACCATATAATTATCCTATAATTTGTTCTAGAAGCCAGTATAACAATAAATTATAGTACCGCTAATTCAAGAAACATGTCTAAGCATCTCCCAACGTTCGAGATCGCAAATGACCGATCTATCGAACGCACGCGCAAGTTCAAACACCTCTAAACATGTTTGTTTTATATCCTTTTCGCTTCCATGAAGATGTTACCTCCGAGTAGTTACTCGTGTCAAAGGTTGATAAATATGCAATATCCACGGATCGATCCCAGATCGATCGGGCGTGTATTTTGAAACCGGTATAAAATGATCCGTGTCCCCCTTCTCGGCTTGTACCTTTGCGGTCGATAGCGGGGTTTCCTTTCGTATTTCTGTTGGTCGTGTTGCACTGGTCACATTGAGAGCATTGTTAGAAAATTATAGATGGCGCCTTAGGAGATGGCTCGCTGTTTACATTCCGTCTCGATGTAAGCTGATCTAAGGTTGTTTAGGAGTTCATAGGTCGGAGTGTGATTATATGTTCGCGATGTTTGTTTGCTCTGAAATTGATTTCGTTTGAGCTTTAATTTTTTGTAACATCGGCAAAAATATTCCTCGAACCACACGAGTTACAAAAAGTTATTAATTACCTTTTTATTTATTTTGTTATTTTTAATGATTTTGTGTTTGTTCCACCGCTAGCGATGGGTCTGTCATAATGAGAAGATAATAACGGCATAGTGTACTAAACAAAACATTATTGAAATCTCTTCCTTAAGATGTTTTAATTAACCGTTATGGTGAGCCATACATAATTCTTGGAACGAATTTGCCTAATGCGGCTTGAGGTAGGAGGAACAATAATAGAGTAAAAGGTGGGAGGAACAATAAAAGAGTAATGAATAGGAAGAACAATAAAAGAGTAAAAGTTAGGAGGAACAATAAAAGAGTAAAAAGTAGGAGGAACAATAAAAGGGTAAAAAACTGGACCAATGAGCTAGTCAATATAAACTGTGTAAATTAACTAACGTTATTATAAATTGTTCTGCTTTGTAATTTAAAAATAGAAAATCGCTATCCGGACATGGATCATAAGCGCTCGTGATGCAAGCCAACGCACGAGCAACAGCCGCCCACAGTTACGAGAGTAATGACTCGCACTAATGCAGCATTATTGTTGTGTAATAACAATAATAATATTAGTTATATAACAATAATTGGTATATCATTGGTATATAATAATAATATTGGTATATAATATATATAACAATAACAGACATGTATCGGGCATTTTCACATGACTAAGTGATCCTAAATTAAGAAGCTCGCTCAATGCAATGCAGGTTGACAAATTTATCACTCATTAAAAATTATAACCATCGCTGTTTAGCGGCAGAAGCTGACACGTTAACACTTTCACAAAATTATCTTTTTACTCTCGTTTTATATAAATTCAAGTTACACGGATAGGATAAAATATAAGCCGGCGAATTCGCACTGAGATACATTTATAACATAAATAGTAGCAACTTTCTAATTTCCCAACATCGAGTAAAAACCCCGAGTATATTAAACAAATCTAACCTCGTTGTGAACGCTTCATTCTACAGCGAGAAGAATCGTGAGCACAGCTAACATGCATTCTCACGGGACAGACGCAAGGACAATGGCTGGCGATTGCTTTCACCATTTATTTCATAATCTGCACAAAAAGGCAGAGAAGAATAAACAGCGCGATAGGGCGGGTACAATATATTTCTTATAGATAAGACGGAAGACTCGCGCTCGGTGTGAGATGACGAGCGATGTGTTGTACAATAGCCTTTATGTACTACGTCACTTTTAAATTGGCACACTATTCCTATTTCTCTTGTAGTGAGAGACTGAGAGGAATGAACAGCAGGCGATTACATAGCAATCAAATGACCGCTACCAAATATGTATAATCCTTCTAATGATACTGTAAGTGTGAATTAGTTTCGCTAGTAATAAGTGCTAATAACCAGATCGCAGGTAAATACTTATCAATGTTATGTTTAAAGGTAGTTATGTATATTTCTTAAAACAATATAAAAACAAGGAACTGATCTTATTTGTTCTTGTGTTTAAATCTTAATTTGTGATTATTTTAGTTACAATAATTTAAAAATTTATGCACTGTCCCTTTCAATTAACCCCATATATTATTGCTTTAGGACAGGTAGAAAACACTACTTAGATATATACGCAGCCTTTTAGATAACATTATTTTCATTATTTGGTGAGGAAAACTAATATTATTATTATTACTGTAATATGAAAAATAAAATATATAAAAAGCAGTGATAGCCTAGTGGTTTGAATTTAGCCTCCCACTCCGGGGGTCTGAGTTCGATCCTGGCACGCACCTCTGATTTATTACGTGTTTTTTATAAGTAAC
>DWUN01003548.1:0-11896 GCA_018249975.1 Passova gellias
AGCACATTTGTTTGTTCTGTGTCTGGTCGTAATAAAAATATCTATATAAGTATGATATCGTTTGTACGAGTAGGGACTCGTATATATGTATGTTTATCTGCTGTCCGGTTACCATAACATAGGCATCCAAATGCCTAATTTGGAATCGGTTACCCGTGTGTGGAATTGTCCCCACATATTAATATTATTATTATTAATTTTATTTAACTTACCATATACATTGTTTCCGTCATCTATTTTTTTTAAGTATTATATTGAAAGTCTTAAAGTAAAACGTTGGACGGCATACTAAAATAAGTGAGAAGCAGATACAATATAACACAATTACACAACATGCACTGGCGACAATAAGAACAAGTACTGCGTCGGCTTGCGTCGGAGCATTCGTAGCGCTCTACGGCGTAGCACAATAGCCTCCGAGCACGCGGCGTAGGAACTCGGTCACAATACATGAATGGCCGCAAAGCCCCGAACACCTATTGGAGCATCGCCAGAACGTCGAATGAGCATGGACACGAGCGCTCCTACACGTAACGAACAACTCCGCTGTTGGCCAACAAGACATTGTCCTTTAGGATCTCTCTCTATGTATCTTTCTGATATTTCATCAAAAAAGGTATGTTTCATTTTTATTTCACCGTAGAAAGGAAAACCATAAACTTTACAAACTTGCTAAATACGCGCTGTTTATAAGTTGCTTTTCATTATTCATGTTCATTATACTCGTACATATGTAAATACATATGTACATATTTGTAATGGGTACCTAAGTAGGTAGGCGGTAGGCAGAAAGTACCGCTTTCAAAACAATTCTTACAAACCTGATGTGCTTTTTTATATTAATCACACTCATGTATACACGCCGGTTTTGGATTTTAACGGTTTACAAATTTTAAATATTAAGATTAAACAGTCCTTGGAACCTGTGATCGTGGGTTCGAATTCCGTCTAGGCCAAACGCATACATTTTGTTGTGTAATTATGTAAGGCTTCGCCTAGTTTGAGAACAGATGTATAAACATATCCCAAGACACTGTTATTATTGTCATTATAACATACATATGTACTAGTATGTAACAAATAGAACATCCTAAATGGGTTCTATTTACACTTTTTTATGTACATCATTTTGAAATATTTTTGCTCCAGTTCCAGAATTGAAAACATAAATATTGTGAAAGCGCGCATTTGAAACGCCGTGTGCGATATTCTATTTATGCACAAACGTGTCGAGAAAGATTGTACACAACATTCAATTTCCATTACGAAGCCAAAGACGGAATCAGTCGCACGAAAGATTCGTGCTTGCCTCTTTGTGCTTTGAAGCCGTAAAGAATTCCAAGGCGCCGGTATCGAAGTAGGTTAGACTGTTCGTAAATACTAGCGAGTCATTTTACTACTCGAAATGGTCGATTCCTATATGTTGATTCATTGTGTTAGTAAGAAAAGGGTTAGCGGTAGACGATTATTTAGGTTGTCATCAGCTTATTACATAAATTACTCCATACCATCCGCTAATCGTTTTTTAACAAACTGTACTAAAAGTCGTTTCGTCGTCTGTGTCGCTGCAAGTTCGGCTCAAAATCACTCAAATTCAAATCGTTTTATTCATTATAAGGTACATACATACTCTCATTCAATACACATATACTAATTCAATGGCTCAAAACTCGACCATACTAACTGTCAACACATACGAGTACATATGTCTTTAAATCCATTGATTCTTTTGTACGTGTTGATGGTAAAATGTTCACCATCTTTGTAATAACCCGACGCCGGCTGCCCGTTCCATCGATGTGGTGAAACAAGTGTCTTACTGCTCGCCGGTGGTCGATTCTCATTTATTATTTACGTAGGAATATATAACCGGGCGCGGCGCCTCCGCTCGATTTTGCAGCGGCCACTTTATTCCCATGTGCTGCGTTGTGTACTTTCACATCGTTCGCTTTTCATTCTTTCATTCTTGCCATTTCATTGAATGCGCACGAATCTGCTACACGTCCCGAACGATGTCCTCCGTTCATATTTCCGCTCGGCCATTTATATTCACCGCGTCAGTAATCGAATAATGGAACGGAAAGATTACGCTACTATTCTAAATAATTCCGCTTAAAGACATTCTCGCTAATAACAAAGGAGTACCGTTACCTCATCTTACCGTTTTCATACATGCATTCCATGTCCTTCTTTGCATTAGAATAGGTCATCTAGCAGCACGAACTTAAGGTTTATATTGCAAGCCTTCTATGCAAGGAACGCGTCGTCTTTCCTTACGTAGACGAGGCGGCGGAGCCTTCATTAAGCAACCGTAAAGCGAAATTGATGCTCACAGTGTCGGGGCACCTCAAGCCGCGTATCTAGCTACACCGCTCTTTGTACGCCATAGTCGTTATAATTTTCGCCGTGTATTTAATAAGTCACTAATGATTGCATTTTTGTAGTGTCGAGACGGGCATGAAAGTCGTGCCGGGGCATTGTTATTGGAAATTGAAAATGCCAGTTCCCCGTTCAATATTTCAATGCTTAAGTAGTTTGTTTGCGAACAGCGAGGGCTTTGTTTCGTTTTCCAATGAAGCTGCGCCAAGTTTTGTAATGTTTCAAGACTCGCTTTCGATCGCTCTCCTCAGAGAGCGGTGGAGCTCGACTTTTCTTTGGGATCGTGTTTGTTTTTAGTTGGAGTGGTTGCTTCGTTGGAAAATACTTCACACGGCTTGTTATAGCGGGCGGCGAAACGAACAAGCTGTTAATGTCTCAAAGAGGATAACACAATATCTTGCAGCTCGTTATACTTTATGAGTTCAGAAATGTTACTTTGAATTTGCTTTTTTTGTAGTCCTCACTTTTTGTATTCAATATAATATGATCGATGTTAATGACCTAAAATTGTGGAACAACGAACGGGTCGATGAACTCGATTTCGGGACGGTCGGAAGCCAGACAGGTCAGCGCAGACGGCAATCCTCGTTTTGCTAAAAATGTAAATCTTTGCAAAGCAATCAATCAGCTTAGATTCTCGCCGCTTTGCGGGGACACCACACGAATATCTAATTTTGTTTGTTACGACCCCCGTTCTCCCTTAACCCCCTAACGATCCCCTTAGAACCCCGAGGCTACGGCGCAGGCGTCGAACACCCTAAATCCTAGCGGACGTTTTGATGGATCACCCTTAATGACAAGCACTGGAGGGGACGTAGGGATGGACGTTATCGGTATGCTTTATCGATGGACTTCTGTTTCACTGGGACGAGGCCTCGGTTTGATAACATCTAATCGTTTGCAGCGCGTGGTGGAATCGGAATGGATACGTACAGCGCATAGCTAATTATGGTGTAATGATGCAAGAGAAATTAAGCAAAATAGAATAATCAAGATAAATATTATGACTATTAATAAGCCACAGAGTCTTGCGTATATATATAACCTGTACGTGGGATAAAACCGTGTTGATTATTACTGTTTTATTGGACTCAAAAGAAGTATAATTCGTTGATAGTTCTTAAACGAATACTTACAATACGTAGTTGAGAAAATAGTATCGCTCACTCAAGACACATGGGACAATATTCGGACTAACCATATAAATGAAACATAAATATTGTAAATATATGAAATAGTATGAAATAATCGCAGTCATTTCCGTCAAATGTTGGTCATTGATACGGCTCAGTATGAACAGGAAATTGTCTTTTTTATTAGTGAGGTTGATGAAATTATAATTTGTGTTGTTGTTGTTGTTGCGGGACAGGTCTTTGTTTCTATTATTCGTATGAACACGAAGTAAGGAAGCATTTTCTCTATAATGTGAATTTGTATGACCGTCATTTATTTTTTTATCCCTGTATCCGTGGTAGCAATATTCATGACATTTCCTATTGGGAGGTTGTGGTAAGCAAAAATACCAAGACAAGAGGGTCCCTGTACAATCGGCAATAATTTTCTTACTGATCTCAGTATTTTTTAAAATCGGTAATATATTTCTAGGTTGCTGGATGTTTAACTGTATCGTAATGAACCGATTGGCGGCAGTGACATGTGGCTACTGCCGTACACACAGATGTCTGCACAAATCTCTAGTTCTATAGGAATGGGACTGCTAGAGCGCATTAGTTCAATGATTGTTATTTTTATTGAATGACATAACTCAGGCTCGTGATTATCGCGGAATCCGATATCGATATCGACAAGCGCCAGCGCACACCCCTCGCCCCGCACACGCCCGTACATGAGCAGCACTCGCTACAATTGTATTAGACATTAGCGGTGCCGCTCCGCTTCCACCGGCGTCCTTTTAAGCCCCACGGAATAAGTGTTCAACCTCTATACTATTTTTTCACATTCGTCTAAGTATTACTTAAAGCTTAAATTGTTTAAAGCTATTAAAATTACAATGACGGGGAGCAGATTTACAACTTTACTGTAATACTTTTTGTCACGTTGTTACATGATCTGCCCGGCGGATTGCCACCGCGCTTGACTGCCGTTCCTAGTGTTTGCATTCGATTTAATGAAAGTCATACGTCTTTATTGCTATCGTTCGTCTACTCTAAGATCCCTCCCCCGAGACTCCTCATATTACGGACGGTCGGGATAGAAGAATTGAGGAAAAACGTTCTCAATACAAACATCTGAACCCAGAAAAAAATTATGAAAAATCGAAAAGAATCGAACCCGGAATTGTCTAGTATATCTGGCACAGTATCCACTTTAACATTAAGGTTTTCGAGTGTTGAATTAAAACGACGTGTTATTCCATTTGGGACCAACGTCGGCCCGTCGTCGCGCGGCAGACGAGCCAGTGCACGTGCGCTGCCTCGGCATCATTAATGTCCCCCCCCACCACCCGCCCCCTCCGGTCACGACGCTGCGGCTTCAGTTCCTACAATTACTGGAGCAGTTGCTGCGTATCGACTGAATCGATTCTATTCAATGTATGTTTTGTTGCTTCATATACGACGCTGGCGGCGAGGAACTTTTTTTCACTCTATATTTTATGGCATAAGGATCATGTTACGTCTTTCAAGAAGAAAGAAAGAAATGAAAGTGCCGTACTCGCCGCCCGTGTATTTCTTGATCGATGTTTCGCATAAGGTGGCAGTGTCCTGGGACTGCGCTCTTCGTCTCCCGGCTCCGCATCTACGCTTGACTTGCACGAATGTCACACAGCGATGAATCGGGCTCGGAGAGACAAAGTAAAATTTATTATCTGATACACGGTAGCAAATGATTTGGTCTCAGAACAAACCGACGACGCCAATGGAATATTTGTATTTATGCACAGAGTGAGGACAGAGACATATGGACATAGGACAGCGGTACAATAGTCGTATTTATTCGACAGTGAAATATCTTCCAGTATAGCAGCCACAAGAGGGGATTCGAGTCCAGCAGTGGAGCGACCAATAAGAAGGATTGAAAGTAGACCCGCTGGTGGAATCGTCCTTCGGTGAAGCTAGCGACGTGCGTATAAGAAACGATAAAATAATATCGTGCGGGGACGCCTACAGTGCATACTACTCTTTGTGGTATTTTTTTTCATCTCCCATAAGCCGTCGACAACCCCAGCACGCCGCACGCCGCACGCCGCACGCCGCGTGCAGATACGGGATATTTATTGAATCGGAAAACTTTTACATTGTGTTTTTGTTCCTTTACTTTCCTCGATGGTTGCCGCCGCCTTGGGACTGTAGAAAGCCCGCATTCACGGATATGATCGCGCCGAGCACTTTCATATGTGATCGAGGTAAACATTGCAATACAGTAAGTAACACGCGTATGCAAATTGAAAATGTTTTCATAGATTTGATCGGCACACGAATCGTTTCACGTAACCGCTTGCGCCTGTACAAACTAAATAGAAATATGTGACAGACATGGCCGCCACTGACATCTGTCGGAGACTGAAAATAATGTAAAATGTGAAAAGCTTTGGGAAGTATTATGATGAAGCACATGTCACTCCGAGAGGTGATCGTTGACCCGTTTGACAAATGTCAAGAACGTTTTCAAAGCAAAATCCGTTCTTATTGCATAATATGATGTGTATGTAAGTAATTTTTTATATGAATGAACATTATACATAGAATACTGGGTTTCATTGATATATATTGCCTGTATAACATTCTATTATATTATTAGACAAATTACTGTAACTCCTAAATATGGACGGACGGTGTTTAGATGTAACACGCGGGCTCTTATCAAAATCGTATTGATTTTATTATTGGCGTAATGTTCAACAGCAAGGTATTTTAAGATTTGGTATGATAAGATTACATTGGAGTGTAAATGAGTTTAATTGTAGATTGTTTACGGCGTAATCCTACAAGCTGCACGTCGAATTAACCAAAGGCTTTATTCTCTGCTGCAGACACGTCTCAGTTCGGCGCGTCCCTATTGCTCCCCTTTCTAATAACGTCTCGTAAGTCGCGGCAAATTGCAAAATTAGGACGAGCTTAGCTCGCAGGCGATGCTACCACAAACAACAGTTAATTTGTTCACGTGTATTTACTGCTATATTCCTGTAATCTTCATTAATCGATATATCTTAACAGCTAATAATGTAAAAAGAAATATCGATACTTATTGAAAGTGAAAATATTGAAGTTTGCGTAAAAAAATAGCAGTGCAAAGATTTCCATCGGCACAAAAGCGTGGCTTAGCGCTGCGTAAAATATTTATTGGATAAAATGTACGCTCGCGCAGAGCAGACGGTGGCGGGTAATTATGCGTTAGGCGGTCGGTGCACGATCTATGCCGGGAACACGTATAGCACATATTCGCTTTTACATTATATGTTCGTGTGCGGCTGACCGAAAGCACGCCGGTTTTTGTTTCCGTCATTAAATGTGACCGCGGATTAATTACTACACATTACAGGCGACCGAGCATAATGCTCGGTCGCAAAATTAAGTGGAAAATGGAAATAGTCATAAATAAATCAATGTGGCTGCTGTAATAGTGAATATCGCCAGCGTTTTTGATGGAACTTGTTTTGTTTTCAGAGTGGCAGTCGTCCAATTGTCGGCATCCAGTGTCGGTAAGTTCTACTTATTTAATAAAATGATGATCCGATTGAATATCTAAAGGATAGGTTGAAACAATGCAAAGGGCTTAAAAATGAATTCTTTCTGTCTAGGCTACTAGCAAATAAATGTTTAAATAATTAATTTTGTCTATCAAATATTATCTTTATTCGACTTCGGTCGTATTTTCATAAAAGTCGCAAAATAACTCTGTACGTTATGTTACAGAAGTATTATAGTTGACCGATGTACAAATGATACGGACATGCCATCGATCTTTGATAAATTTGAATCGATTTTTCGGAGTAAATTGTGTTACAACAATTATTGTCGTTCAATACAAACAAGACATTAAAAGCGACGTATTTGTCATCTGTTGCCGAAGTATTTTCACGTCACTCCTTCCAGATACTCGTCGGTAATGGAACCCGGTACTTATTGAATATCGTGAAAACCTCGTGGCCCGAATAAAATATTTAAATCCATTGTCCTATTGTACAGATTTCGGAAACAATTGCACGCCGAACCTTTATTTATACCTGCCTTAACGGTCTTTCGCTGTTCTAGGGACTTGAAAAATGAATGACAATAATCGAAAGGCCATCGATGTACTGTACCGCCGCGGGCGGGCGGCTTTGGGTCGTTTCATATTTAAATTTAAATTTGTTTGAGTCGTTACATTCGCATATCCGTCGTCGTTTACAAATAATTTAGGTATTACAACCGATCGATTTATTCATACGTATAAATAACCTAACATTTTCAGTAAAATTCATACACTCCATTTTACGGACTCACTTTAGAAACAAAACGATTTCGCATACATTTCTTGAATTGGAATATTTCTTAATTACCTCCCGCCGAAGCGCTTCGCTCGGCGCTAATTAGAAATGACTGATTTCGGCGGGCGGCTTTCCGTAAGCATAAAAAATATTCGTACGAATTTTGAAGCCCCCGGGTCCTTCGGTCTTATGGGTGTTCGTGATGAGAGAACGAATGAGTGTCATTTAGCAATGTCGCTACCTATATTTATAATATGTATTATTGTATCTTACGCCTGTATGTTAATAGCTAGTAATGTGATATCCCGTGGCAACTTACACCCGCCGGTTAAGTATTAGACCGCTAATCACTGAATTTCTCAAAAGTAGAAAAATAAAAAGGTTGCAAAAAATCACGATGGAAACAAAATGTATTTACTTAACGTAGCCCACCATACCTCCGTTTGTCGAAACCCAGCCAAGGTTCTATTAGATTCCCACAAACATAAATAACTACAAATTACACAGGTAGATCCAGAAAAAGGAAAGAGGAAACGGAAGTCGTTCTAAAACTAGCATGTGTATGCACGATCTCCCGTAGCGAAACAAGGTAATTCCAGTCCAATACCACTGTTGATAAAGTTCAAATTGAGAGGAGTGCATCGGCAGAGACTTAACAGAGATGATGTAAATCGATCGACACATACATTTCGCTTTCGTCGACGAGCGTCGCATGCGCTTGCGCAGCTTCGTGGGGTGACAATAAGTTTGTAACAAATATGCTAACACTAAAATAGTGCCACTGTAAAGAATAGTTCACATCGTTAACATTATTGATGAATTTATTAAACTTTAAAAATATCACGTTAAAAGTGACGTTACATTCGTGAAAAATCCAAGTGGATGTAAAATAATCCGTGACTTAATCTTTTAAGTCTAGCTGTCTCTGTCTCTTATTTTTAATCGCATCAAAGAATTTGTTCACTGACTCCGAATAAATTTGTTACGTTCTCAACTTACTGAGTTTCAGCGTCGGGAGTTTGCGCTGAGATGTTTCGCTTGCGCAAATTAAGACTTTTACAACTGACTTCTTGCTACAGAATCTTTATATATACTTTGTGGAAGCTATATAAAAGTATGAGTGCTGCTATTTAGCTAAGTGCATTATTCTTCTGCAAAATGCGGGTCACACGCGCTCTGTTGGAGGCCTGGAACACATTCTGCCACTCTTCACCGGTGTACATTTTCTGGAATAGGCACTAAATTAACACAGTAAGAAAAAGTAGTGCGATTTACGGACAATTACAATTCTCATTCGAATTCCGATGCCAATGAGTCTCGAAATCGACTACAAAAAACTTGTATAAGTTTAGGTACGTTTATCTTCTGCACCGGTCATATTTCTGATTTTTGGTTTTTAATGAATACCTCTATTTGTTGAGTAAGTTCTATTTGAATCATAAATAACGCCACATCAATTTTTTATATTTTAATTTTGAAAAAAGAAACATCCAACTTGTAGTCGCTCTACTTACCAGCCGTTTGTCCAATCACGTCAGGCTGCGCGCGCGCTCCGCCGCCATCTTGCATTTATTATCTGCACTCGGTGGGTGGTCACAACTTTAAGACGTGAGCACAATTCTGCTACACTCGTAATGTTAACATTAAAATACGGTTGATTATTTTAATTAAAATCCAATACGGACATGACAGCGTAATCATACAAAATATGCAAATTTTTGTTCATGTACATACATATTTAGAAAATTGAGTTGGTAGAGTTAACATTAAATATGTAAAGATTAAATATATAAATAACTACACACATACACACACACACACATATATATATATATATATACACACACACACACACTATATTATTGTATGCTGTAACAAAAAATTTACAGTTTTCGCAATATTTCCTTTATCTGTATTATAAGACGTTGCTTCGTACCAAATTTCAAGATTCTGAGGTTACGGGAAGTACGTTGGCTTAGAAGTTTGATTTTTTCACAGCTCCAAGGGACCGCAGACTTGATTATTTGAAATAAATTTTAGCTTAATACATCCACGCGTTCCTGAGAAAAAGGGTCTTGACGGACGGACGGACCCAAAAGTGATCCTATAAGGGTTCCGTTTTTTCCTTTCAAGGAACGGAACCCTAAAAAAACCAAAACAAACTAAATATAGCTACAAATTGCCAAAAATAAACTTAATTAAAATAGGGCAAGTCTGTGAAGCCATGAATACAGAAATATATAAAGAAAAAAATACTTTATAGCGACCTGCAGTACCACCCACGTACCTGTAATATTTCAATGTTTCATACAAATATGCACTATTGTTCTTTAAGTGATAAGAGTAGTAATGTCCACCAAGTTGCAGTAGGCCAGCGCGGTGGAGCATGCTAGATGCCTCCATTTACTATATATACTGACATATAAAAAACAGAATATTTGTTAGGCGTGAGTGTTATAAAAATATGTGTATAAGTATTATATAGTACGATTATACGTATATTTATCTGCTGTGCAAATAAATTGTGCAAATTGCCTTATTAGGAATTAGACCGAGTAATTGGTCCAATTATCATTATTGTTGAAACTAATCTGAGAAATAAATTACTAAGTGTTAGCAAAACACTTAAAAGTCCTTAACATTCTGTTGCACAGTTATTTACCTGTCTATCGACAAGCATCTTTTTGTCATCAAAAAAAGAGCAGAGATTAGGAACAAATAAGATATTCGTCCTGTTCTAAATTTGTGACTTCGATAAATTGGAAGCGATAAGGAATTAGTGACGTGTACGTGTCGGTAACGACGGCCGGTAGTGCTCTAGAATGATCGAACAATATACCAAAGGGATCGACACAATACATCGATTTTGCCGCGAGCTAGTAACAGCTGAGTTTTGTAATTGAGTTCATCTTAAATGTTATCCTCTCTATGTCAGGGATTACTAAAACTTTTATCACAGTATTATTCCTTCACTACTTGCGCTCTGAATATTGTTAAATACTGATCGGACGCTTAAAGCGACAACAGGCAACTCTGGAATCTCTCACGTTACTATTTCCTGTTTAATATTATTAGAAATATCGACATGAATGCAACAGTACTATCGCCTCTTTCTACCTGCTCTCGTCACGAGAAGAGTCTGGCTAGCTACCTGCGCGGCGACGTTGCAGTCCCCGGCGGCCGCGCTGGCGCCACGGTCGCCACTCGACTCCATTTAAGGCAGCCGAGTGACTCTCGAGCGGTTCGGCTTCGCCCAACATGTGTTTGGCGATGAGAGACAAATCGGTGTCCTCGGTATTCATAGATTTTCGTCGTTGACTTAATTTATATCGCTAAACCATGTTACTTGTAGCTCTGAGAGACAATAAGCCACCGATCAACAATGTAACTTAAATAAGTCTTTATTACAATAATTAAAAGTGATAAAGATATCTAAAATACAATATTGTACATAACATTTCTAGAACGAAATCCGAGATGGTCGCTTCGGTCTCCATCTTAACTTTTATCTGAGAACAATCCGTTCGGAGCATCCGGCCTTCGCAGGAAGTTTCTTATCTTCCATAGAATGCGATGCCGGCTCTGGTCACCGCGGCTGTAACCAGATGAGCTGTGCACGCATTAGGAACATGAGAATTTAAATTCGTTCGAGCAATAGTCATTTGAATATAATGATGTTTCAATTTCGAGAGTTATTTATTCCTTACATTGCGTTCACGTTTATAATATAAAAGGAACAAAAAGCGAGCTTGATTGATAATGGAATCCGTGTTTTATTTATTTCTAGAAATATGTCGGTCGGGATAAAATAAAAGTAAACTCAATTGGGGAATAAACTTTCTCTATTGCCAAATATACTCTTCTCCTAATTCGTTATCAAATTTTGTATCCACTAATACATCTTCAACCTCCGAGAATAAATATATAATCAAACTAGCTTCGCCCGCGGCTTCGCCCGCATGGAAATTAATGTGTCGCAAAGTTCTTCCCGCGTAAATAACGACCCCGCGCAAATTCTAGGATAAAATGTAGGCCATATGTTGTTCCACAGCCTCCTCTTGTTGCGAAGATATACAGTTAATCATAAGA
>DWUN01003549.1:0-11895 GCA_018249975.1 Passova gellias
TGAGTAGTTTTCGCGTGAAAGCGTAACAAACAAACTTACATTCACATTTATAATAGTATAGTGGGGATGTACGATACATAATATTATATTAATATAAACACAGTTACAAAATAAGTAAAGGTACCTACGATAAACATATGTAAAAAATAAAAATAAAACTACACCATAGCTTCAGTCAAACTCTACTAAGTAAAATCAACGGAACAGACAAATAACATTTGGTGCGAGCCTCCCGAACAATTGACCTAAGAAGGTTCACAGCAACACTGGAACACAAAAACCTCGCATACCAAATTAAAGACACCGCAACCGTCACTAAATACACGGTGACAGAGGAGCCGAAAGCCTTCAGAGAAGCCGACCGAATCGAATGCGACAATAGTTGCACTTAGCGCTCATAGATGGCGTTACTGCCCGCTGCGCATGCGACTCTACAATCATTTTGATACAAATATAAGGACAGTTAGTTAGTAAATTCTCATATCGATAATAAATATTGAATAAAATAAAAATAAATAAAATAAGACTTGTTTTAATGATAAATTCCAATACAATTGTTAAGTCAAATTGTTTCAGTAAAACTAATTATCGCAAATTTAAATCATCTTAAGTGTAATCAAAGTGTATTGATTACAGCAAATAAATTCACAGAATTGTCCCAATTGTGTCCGATGTAAAACGAACATATTGGTCATGCTAACCCATTTCCGATTGACGGTCAATCGTAGGCGACATGCAGAGATCCGGAATTAACGCTCGTTTAAGTGGTCGCCGCGTATTTAACGCGGTAATGAGGTCCACGTTTTTGTGGTCACCTTTTTGCCGCTGTTCTTATTCACGATTCGTATTCGCTGATTATGAATGACTGAGTTAATGGGATTAAACTCAGCGGGACTTTATATGTATTCCATTCAATGTATTGACCAATGGATTACACTTACTGGACTTAAGTTAGAAGAACTGCGCCAGAGAGAATGCTTAGGAATAAATATAAGTACATGAAAACATATACAATATAGATCATGAAGTCATTTTTATTTATTGGTCCAGTGTTGGACACAAGTTGCCTCTCATAGAAAGGGTTAGGTCTTAGTCTGCCACGCTGGCTAGGTGCGGATAGAAAGATTTCACGCACCTAAGAAAGATTGTAAATAATAATAATAACTCCACACAAGTACATGTATCACGAATATGTAAATTACACTTATATAATACTAGCTGTGCTCGCGGCTTCGCGTGGAGTAGGGATTGTTTGGCTGGGATTATAAATTTCTTGAAAATTTTTTTTATCGTAAAAAAAAAAATTCTTAAAAAGTATCCTATGTCACTTCTAATACCTTTAAGGATATGTGTATGAAGTTTCATGACGATCGGTTAAATGGTTTTCGCGTGAGAGCGTAACAAACAAACTCACATTCACATTTATAATATTAAGTAGGGATTTCAAGATCAAGTGTCAAAACCTATCGGGCCGCGCGTCGGCCAATCACACACCAATAACCAAATCGATCTGGGCGGCAATCGTAACGATATCAATTCGATTCCGATTTATTTCCCAATCGTCGCCGCACATCGCTTTGATGTCTGCCGCCCGGCCGCCGCTCGTCACGGAAACGCCGAGATCACAGTTTTTACCAACACCTCGTTTAGATTTCATTTGCGCCTAAATTGCACTTCGTGGCAAAAAAAATTTGAAAGTGTACGGCGTTTCAGTGTTAATTCATTTCACAAGATACTTTCTTGTTAATGCGGAAATTCACTTCGGTAAATAAAACAGAAAACAAGCGAACAGTCTATATTTAATATTACTCGTAGATGCAATTTTTTTCTTGTACTGTAATATCAATAAATATTATTCCCATCTGCGTTAAAATATATCATAACATTTTTAATTCTAAATAGTTACTGAACAAACTTTTTTGATTGATACAATTTTAAAAAAATCTGTCAAAAGACATATCTGTACTGGCCAGTATATTGCAGATTTTTATTTAAAAAAGTTCAGTATACAGAAATTAAAAGATAATACGTAAACTTTTCTAAATAAAATACGGGGCAAAGATTACTGTGCTGTACTTATCCTGTGCCGAATATTTTTATAGATTAATGATTTCAACACCATATCATTAGTAGCATATTAAGAATATTTAAACTTATTTTTATTTATATATTTATTTATTTTTTTGGGAAACATACAATACGGTTATCCAAAATTACATACATCATTTTAATTGCACCAACTATTATTATGAGTATTTATTAACAAAATTAAGCATTTCATCGTAATTACAAAATCCAAATAGCCAGAAGGTCGCATGGATTTTGACATGAGAATGACATTAACAAAATACGCTTATGACTGTTCTTTGAGACAAGAATCGGCTCAAAATATCCATATACGAGGAATCTTTATACTAATTGACTAATTCCGAGTAAAGAAACAAGAAACCCGACGTATTTAACGAGAACGCATACAATGAATGAGCCTTAACATTTATGTATGCAGCAAACAATTCAATACAAATGTCTTTATTATGTACCTACTGTTCGGTATTTGGACAGGGAAAAACTTTAAGACCGGATCACCCACATCGCGTACGTTTCCGAGAAAACCGCTCAAAACGTCAAATTCCACGATTAATCGAATAAGGTCTGCGAGTGATTAATCGGGACGTTTCGAAAAAGCAATCGATCGGGACCCGCTTTCGCGTCACTGAACGTCGTAATGCGCGGGAAAAAAGAAAAGTTCGAAAATGCCTTCTCCTTCCCAAAACCAATCCGATCCACTATTAAACTAACCACATAAAATACTTTAAAGTACTCTACGTTGAGATTTAAAAAGAAATCATTTATATTAACGTTATATTTCGAACCGGTCACTGAAGTTTACTTTTTAAATTTCGAACTCGGCGAACGAGATTCGAAATTCGAACGCGAGCGGTAGGCCTGCTCGTCCCGACGCGTCACGTGGTAATGTGGCACGGTGCAGCCCTCCGGGAAATTCGCAACCCCCTTGCATCGAACACATGCGAATGTGTTGGTGCGGTCTAATCTAATAACAATATGTAATCGAGTGTCGCCTTAATGATTCATTAATTCTCGTGACTTTTGACTTTCGTACGAGACGGTTGAAGATTTTGACAGTTCAATGATTTACAAGGAGAGTTTTGGTTTGTTTGACCGACCGTTTGCGGTAATTGTAAATTAACATCAAATTATATGAAATAATGTTAGCTTGATCCCAATTAATATTCTTCATGGAAAATATTCAATATTATTATTATACTTCTTGCTTGTAGGATATATTTTCCACATTATTCTCTTAATGTCGTTATTTATTAAATATAAGTTAAGCATATTATTTCAATAGGTGAGCAATCTAAATGCCTGCATCCGAATGGTTAGGTTTTAAAAAATCGTAAATATTATGATAAAGTCAAAGAATAATAATAATAATAATAATAATAACTCTTTATTGTACACCACAAATACAAAGTAATAATAGAAATTGGTTAGAAATCTGAAGAAGGGATGGACAATAGGCGGTCTTATCGCTAAAGCAGCGATCTCTTCCAGACAACCTAAAAATGCGGAGTTTGTGTGAAAGAGAAATAAAATGGGCATGGTGTACAAACAATCAGAATAATCAATGGTGAAATGAGAAAATTTCGATATAATAAGGTACTATTTAAGCTCTCAAAATCGATATCAAAAACGATGTACTAAGCTATGCAAACTTTTCTTGCTGTTATTATTAGACCACAGTGCTTAAATTTTTTCAACACTTAAAAATCTGCTATACTAAAAAGATTAGTTAATATTTAAAAATAATGAAGACAGCTAATAGCGAGTAGAGCGAGGCGGGGCAACGCGGCTCAGTGCGCCCGGAAGCACCGTTAAAGGCATTATTATCCGGACGGTCGCCCTGCAAATAAATCGTCTGCAGCCGTTCTTTCGATTATCCTCAAATCTTCATTACACCTCTAACATCTCATATGACAGATACTACGTGTTGTAGGATTACACTTTACAATTTAAATTGCCTCTGTTTATAATTTCCAACATATAAATTCAGTTCAGCTATACGGGTAGTTTAATGAAAAATTCAATTTTGATCAAAACTTACAATGTTAAACAACCGTAACGTCTTTATCAAAGTGCAAATGTTTTTAAAAATAATTCATTGTTTTATATTATAATATATATTGTGATAGTAAGAAAACTTCTGTTACTACTAGCACAAGACATAGATTTATGACATAATTATGTTGCAACTTGAGTTACGAGGCAGTTATTGCGTTGGGTGCCGACGTATGTATTTATTAGTCGCATGCACATTTCATTCGATCTTTAGTTCTAATACTCAGTAATAAAAGTTTCATTAAACACTGCTGGTTTGTACGCTGATAAACGTTTTTTTGCATATCAAACTTTCGGTAACTCTAAATAAATGCAATTTTATATTTGTCATTTTACGCCCAATATTTGTGATACAATAGTTGTAAAAAGTGCCAAAGGGAGATAGTGAAGTCAATGTTATTATACATTCCACGGTAAATAATCACTTAGAGAGTGATATGATTCCTTTTTATGTGAATAAAGCAGTCACAAGTGTTCGCTGCCACCCAAGGACACTGATTGATGGGATTGTTAGTGTGAATTAGTAGTTTTATACTGACATAGGCATAAACTTTTTTTGCGGAAAATATCTCATTTTTATGAGAAAAGACATTTTAATCAAATAAGCGGTATAAATAGCCTTATGGGCGCAATAACGGTATGAAGTACGAACAAAATAAATACATATGACCACGCCGGCGGAGCCGCGGGTAACAGCTAGTTTTATTACATTCAATGGATGTATTAAAAATCATGACAGCGGGATGTAGAAGATATTTGGAAATTATTTTCTACGTCCCGCTTAATATCGTATCAAAACTGTAAAACTCTATTATGATCGCATTAATACGTGTACAATGATACAATCAAGACGATTGTTTCGTAATGATCATCACATAGACCCTTTAAAAACATATTATGTGCGACAGTTTGTGAAGTTTTATTCGAGCGACGGCAAGAGGCAGCGACAGCACCCACCGGATATTGATTTACAGAGGCCAATCGAGCCCGGTTCCGGTGCAGTCTCCGATACACCGCATGAGCTTTGTGTGTGCGTTGTGGCTAATTAATTTTCACGAGCGACCGTGCGGTATGCTCGCACTAAGCAAAATGTACCCGTTAAGGTCATTACGGCAATTATATTGTAACTTCCTCTTCACTGTGCTATACCTACCTATTAATGCAGGCGCCATATCGGAAAATGTTGTGAAATAAGTGCGTTATGGTTGTAACGAAAATGCTCGTCTGCTCAATTACAAGTAGATTGTAAATAATATAATTTTAATAATCAGTTTCTAACTAATAATAAGTAACCAGTAATAAATTATTTTCTGTATTATACCAAAACCGGTTTTTACGCCTGTACGGCAATAATTTGTTTAAAATAATGAAACTAATTTATTATTTAAGTAATTTTTTTTTTTAATGAAATCCGAAACTTTTATTTTTTTTTATAATATTTACATATCCTTTATTTCCTCAGTTATTACATAAGCATATATTTTATGTAGAACTAAAGATAACACACACCAAAATCAGGTTTACATATTAGATTGTAGATACGGTTCTCATAAAGACACGTGATATTGAGATGCGACAGAAGCCTTATACGTGCATTCAAGTTTACGAGTAGATGCTATAACATGTACCGGTAGCGGTCGGCGCCGAGGATTTAAAGCGAATGCCTTGCGTGCCAGTAATCACACTGAGCCTCTCCGCTTCTAGGTCACCCTTCAAATTGGAATGCTTTGGTTTACTGTTAGCATTGTGGTGGATATATTTTGAATTTGTTGTTACAAAACATCCTCTAATTGTGTTCATCGCTAAAACAATTATTGAAGCAATGGGTATTACAATAAGTATTGTGTGTATCCTTCGTACTTTCAGCAAACAGGCATGTAATATGTAGGTATTATTTAAGGTGTAATTGTGTTGTGATTACTAATTACAGAAAACATATTGTACGGTTGCGCAAACATATCAGATGCCTTAATTAATTAATGCCATTGCAACATTTACCAAGCCATGTGGAACAGGTGAATTAGTTCGTACGGAATCACAGCTCTTTGAGCGTTTGATATGGCGCGGGCGACATCAGAGGGGCGTCACAAATGGTTGAGCCGCGCGGGACACGGCACGCGGGTCACGATTGCGATCGCGGATCATATTATGTTTACTTGATATTGATAAGTATAACCTTATGCAATGTTTATCTAATACTGCTAAGTTCAGTACAACCATTTGAGTACTCTAGCATTCTAGGACTGCTTATAATGGAATTTAATTAGCTTTACTTTAGAAGTCTCGGATTGATTTTTTCAATTAATTGGCGTCGTTATTCCATTAGGATAGGAATCATTGCGCGCACTCATTTAATATTGTAATGTCTTTACCTGTTGTTGGACAACAAGTACAGCTATATATGTATTCACAGAGCCACAAGCAGAGCAGACTATAAGGTTGTATTAAGACGACTTTTGAAATTTTCAGTGTATTTTAAAATGATAGGTTGATAAATTGGTTTGAACATCAGCATATTAAATTCTTACGTGACCGTTTCGAAACGGAGCGATTGTTATTCCATGTGGGTAACATGATTAATTTTATAGAGGCGTGATTATCAAGCGAAATCGGGTCGGGCGAGCTAGGCAGAGGGCGGGCGCGATTCTCACACTCGACGGCTCACCTGAGAGTGTACCACTTAATAACTCACATCCTCTCTCGGCTCACTGGGCACCGCTGGATCGTCACATATCTCTAAATATGACCGGCCGAGCGTACAGTTCCACCACTCGTTGATTGAGCGCGAGCCCACCCTGTGCCTGTGACATATGTTCAACCGACGCCGCTCACTGGAAAATGTTATGATGCTTAATATATCTACTTGCACGGATATCACGGATTAGCAGACCTGACATAAATCGCTACTCGTTACTATCTACAAACTTTGTTATGAAGTACACAATATGTTACAATGTAAAGAATAAAATTTCGTGTAATTGTATCACTTTTAATGATTTTAAATTACTGTTTTATGCAATTCACCAGGATTAGAACAAATGAAAGTTTTTAAGTGTTTTCAAACAAATAAAATATATACACGTAGCCGTACTTAGTACTTGTAGTTTGGGATAAACAAATATTAGTAATCAAAAAGTGTAAAAAATGAGGCACCAAAAACATAAATGTTTTGTTAGTGCTCTTATAGTCATAAGATTTTCTCTAGCAAAATTATGCAAGATTTACTTAACGAGAATAAAGTACATGGAACTATTGAAGAGTTTAATAATATTCATTGGGTTCGGGCAATTTTCCGGGCGAGCGGCGGCGCGTCTTTGATCAGCAACGACTAGCCCGAGAAGTCAAATTGTCGGAGTAACTATAGCTTAACGAGTCCTTAAAGCTACACAGAATAATTTGATTTGTTTTAAATTCCATCTCTTAAAATAATCCTGGAAGATAGCCGAGTCGTTATTTATAAAATTTTATACACAACGGAGCCAAATTGCTGTAAGTAGTTTGGGAGACCGCAGCGAAAGATCTATCAGCATTACTAAAAGCATTTTCCAAAATACTTGTTCCCAAACGTAATTCAATTTTACACCCCAAATAAGTCACCTACAAACACGTTTAGGTTGATAATCCTGTCGTTTGTCTTCTCACGTGTGCCCGACGTAGGGACGGGAAGTGTCGAGGGCTACAGGTGAAGGGTAGAAGCTCGTCTTGGAACGCAAGCGGATCGCCTTTTAAAGATTATTTCCGGTTTGAATGGTAATTATGTATAGTACACTGATCACAATAGACACCTAAGACTTAAAACTGCTTACATGTAGTTCAGTGGCCTGCAATGAAGCATGACGCACAACGTAAGCCAGAGAACATACTTACATAATATGTTAACTTTCAGCCAAATTGTTTGTTGTTATGATTTATGTTAATATACCAACAATATTGATTACATTAGAAAATAATGAATGTGATATTTAATGTAAGTAATATCGTAATTTCATTTCACATTATAGTCGTTATATGTATGGAACTATGTTCATGATTTAGAAATATTTGTAGAGTCGTAAGTATTAAAACTTGTTATCTTTATGCTATCACGTTAGGTTTCCTAACGGGGTAGACAGAAACCACCGAGTGCTAATCATGTTTATTTTTGCAAACCTGAGATGTTTCTTCTACATTGAATCACTGTCTACATATATGCACGCCATAGGAAATGAATTTGCTTAAATATATTTTAGTGACGCACAAATTTACAATGATCATGAATTCAATAATAAAGTCCGAAATTTATCATCAATAAATTTCGCCACAAATTGAAATATTTTGTACAGCGGTAAATTTGCACATTCTCTGTCAATGGGAATTACGATGGTAAGTGTATGATTAAAGTTTATGAATACACGTCCTCAATAAAACTATTATACTGTGTTAACAGATCCATTTTGTTCAGCTATTGGTTCCTTGGGGCGACAAATTGAATCTATTAAGGAAAATCACAGATTACTGCAAAAACGACATTGCTCGCTCACTCGAAGTGTCTCGAAATTGGGACAGGTATTGCTGTTTACAATTCACGTTATATTATTAAGGGTAGATGTGATGTATGCAAGTATTTTATTATACTTTCACGCAAATATCCTTCACCTATCATATAAGAACAGAAACGGAGAAATATTTGGACGAAGACATAACTGTTAATTATATATTAAAGGTGCTGCTGTGCTTTCCAATACAATGTATAGTGAACAATAAAAAAGAATGATCTATTTAAAACTTCAAAAATAAATATTGAAATTGCACTAACTGAAGATTTATTACCTTTATAGTAGCTTTATTTATTTTCAAAATAGCACACAGAATTGAACTTAACATTTGCTTACCTTTTAAGTGTAGCAAAGTGATGCTATTGGCTTTTCACGTCAATCGCCGGTGACTCGAGGGCTCTTCGCTACACTTGCAGTGAGAACATTGATGGAGACTCTTGTCTTTGTCAATTACTTTATTGGTAGCTAAGTTGTTTCTTTTTCCCATCGAACGCATCTTAACCACAAATATCACAATTTACCATATGTCATAAACAGTACAATATTTATAAAATAGAAAAATAAAAATAAAACTGATTTTTACAGTGAAAAACAATTTAATGAAAATTTGAATAGAACAAAGGGTTCGTCGTAGCCAATTTAGCTTTCTGCGATTCATTTTACGTATTATTCATTAATGTCACGTAAATATTCACAATTGTTACCGAAAGATGTTAAATTGGTTTGAAAATTTGGATAAAAATGAAAGAAAACAAGCACAATATATTTCGCGTGTGCTCATAACGAGAAACGGACCGTGTGTGCGATCAGGGCACGAGTTGGGGACGTCCGGTGATGTCGCGCCCTTCCGGTTGCGCGCGCGCCTCCGACCGTGACCATATGTATCATGCTCTGATAAGTGAATATAAAACCTATTCGTGTTGCCAGTTAAACAAAGTTATTGAATTGGTAACCCTGAACATTGTCAAAATGTTCATGTAACTGTTGTCTTGCTATTAAAATTTTTATAAAACTCGATAAAGCGTTCGAGTACTTATAATAAATTTATATCTATTGTCTATATCTATCCCATACCTATGTATGTGAGGTTGTTTAATTAACTTGTCCTTACTCTATTAACTGAATGATTATCAGGTCATTTTGTAAATTTAGTTATGTTAGGTATACAATTACAAATTTATATACGTTATGATGGGTGGTTATTAAAGTGCAGACGCCGCGTATCTTGGTATCTAACGCCCATATGAGAAATACGTCAATTTATTATTTTAAACCCACTACATTGTTGCCTGCTTTATTTAAAATTTTAGAGTTTGAGTTCGAGGTACAAATATCTGTTGTAAATATTTTGCGTCTATTTCCCAAATTGTAGCTCTCAAAATAAAATTTTAATAAGATTTGGCAAGCGAATACAATAGTTAAGTAGAGTTACTGTCGTATCCATACTATTTTCTGAACGGTAATACATACACCTACAAAGTGTACACACTTTATAGTCATAATTTAACTATTTATTGTTACATAATTATAATCATCACTAACTTATTTAAAGAATGAAGAGATAACGAAACATTTAAAGATTTTAAAACAATGTTTACATCAATCCATATCTTCTCATTATAGTATTAGTATATCTATAAATTTTAGTTATATTGTATATTGTAAACAACGCTAATTAGCTAAATTATACAATTTTCACTAACAACCTTTAGATATTAATATGAACATAAAAGCGTTTAAGTATTCGATATTGGTCATTATATAAAAATCCGGGATTTAAATCGGCTTTGGCGCAACGTAGACCAGAAGAAAAATGTAGACCAGAAGAAAAATCGCTGCGCTCTTTTAAGTAATAAGTTTTAAGGGAAAGTGCATGGTGTCTTTTTATAGTTTTGCTTTTAATATTTGGTTACATAATAATTGGTTCTTCTGTTCAAGTATTCTTAAAACAGAACTAAAGTTATTAATTTTTTATTAAGAACTCTGTAATCTGTTACTTCTTATTAAAGCAGGTATTTATTTATTTATTTATTTATTTTGTTAAATATTTTAGGGCTCACGCAAATTAACAACGTCGTTAGGTTTTGTTTTTGAAGCTATTGCAAATACATTGTTTTTATTTCTTTTGGTATTCGAAGTTTTTTAGACGAGTAATAAGATCTAATAGATTACATTTAAAAATAGGTATGGCTTGGGATTATTCAAAACAACAGTGAATGGTACTTTCTAGGTAAGCGTGCTACATCCTATGCACCTGCCATCAGAAGAGATGGTAGTCAAAAGCAAGTTTATAATAAAATCAAAAAAAATAACACCGTTGATCGTAACAATTAAATGAGTAAATACTACTAAAACATCTATGAGTCGAAAAATATCGACCTGTGAATATTATTATATGCTATAATATTACTAGTAAAATCTACAAAGCAGTCGAGAAGCGGCTAATTAGAGTAGTTCGCTATGATGCAACTAAGGAATATTGGGTTACGTACAGTCGCGGACCAGGACGCACTTAGCGGTCGAGATACAAACTTGTTACTGGTCTCCCCGAGAAGGCACTTAGCTGATATTGGTTACTCTCTCCCTATTCCTGATATTACTTAGAAATTCTCGAATAGTGTATACGGTCCAATATGCCATCGGTGAAGTCTAGGAGCAAATTTTCAGATTCAATGAGTGTCGGATCTTATAGCTATATGACAATGATAAAGCTTTGTTGAATGTTTTCAGAGATACATAAAATCATTTGACATAAATGTTGGCCTCTGTCCCGGGTGCATGCCAATCAGTACTAATGGATTAAGCTCCACGCTTCTCCAAATAACGATACACAGTGTTGAAGCTAACAGGTCACAAACATTACTCGAACCTTTATGTAGAACATGTAATTTTTGCTTTAATTGGTTTTAGCTTAATATACGTGTATAATGTTATTATTAGTCTATAAATATTTCTAGTTGACGTAGTAATGGCTAAAACATTGTATTTTTATTTAACAGTGTTATAATATGATAGTTTTTTTTGTTTTATCTTCATTATTTGAGTATATGTGTACCTACATGCCAACCCCATTGTTCCTTGCACGATTAATAACAAAAACATCTTAAGCTAAGAACAAAACAGAAAAAAATACCTAAATTAACATACACAACACAATAAGTAAGAACAAAAACAGAAAAAATACTTAATTTAACATACACAACATTTTTGATACATATAA
>DWUN01003550.1:0-11895 GCA_018249975.1 Passova gellias
GTATGTATAATATATACTAGAGAAATACTGTTATAATTTATATGGCAGAACAACGTTTGCCGGGTCAGCTAATAATAATAATAATAATAATAATTTGGAGTATTCCACACAGTGGTGTAAGGTTCCAAATTAGTGTAACTACGTTACACCACATGCCTCTAAGGAAACTAAATGAATTATTTGGAATAATAAATGGCACAAATGGTTCTAGGTACTTTTGATTACTCACCAAAGTCTTTTTGAATGCTTACCTGCGTTTTCGAGTAGGATACTTTCCTTTTAAAGTCTATTACGTAACATGTTTAATACATGAGGTCGTCTGGTCGGAAAACACGACATTTGCATTTTGATGACGGCACTTCGTCCGCTGAATTTTAATATAGATATATAGATGGATCTAGCTACATTGACAGCTCGAATCTTCCGCGGCTTCCACGAATAGCTATTTAATGAGTTCCAGTTATAGCATAAAAAGTACACTGCACTTTGGTGCATATCGTGATGTATTATATCATGCATTTTAATATATGCCTTTAATACGTCCTCGGTAATTCTTAACATTTGTTGAGGTAAAATCATTTCATCGAGAAATAAAGACAACAGTGACTGGATATTTGATGGAGTGGTTAGTGAAAATGACTACTGACCCAAAGGTCGGGTGTTCGATGCCCAAACAGGAAGAATATTTTTGAAATGAGCAATGAGTACGTATTTAGTTTTTAACGTTGCAGGTTGCCATAACACAGGGTCTGCCTAATTTGAGGTCAAATGACCGTCGGTGAAATAGTGCAATGATAATTATCATTACAATTCTCAGAAATAGACGTTGATTAATATTGAATAATTCATGAAACGAATCTTGACGGATTTCATTGAAACCAATATGAATAATAATACAATCATTAAAATGTCACATTCCGCGCCGGCTAATGTGTTAAAGAATTACTCGATCGGCTTTTTGTGATGACAAAAAAAATAATCGGTGTAACAACTTAATTATCGCGTTACTTAACGAGTTGGGGCACTGATATACGAGAATTAACAACGGTATAACAATTTGTGTTTCGTTATTGGTACAACACATAGTCGGAGATAACCGCAAGTTTAAATTGAAGACTGTATTGTACGGCATAAATGAATATTTTAATAAAAATATATATTAGTAATATCAAGCAATGGTAGGAACTTAAAATATACATATCGTTGTTTAACATAATAACTGATATTCTCATGAAAAGTAGGAACTGCATACCAGTCATGTAAAAGATAAAATCTTAACGAACATTATCTATATTATAGGTAATGTATGTTTGTAGCTAATTATTATAACATAACATAACATCACGTCAGGTCCCTAACAGGGTAGGCAGAAAGCACCGAGTGCCAAATATCATTATTATCATTATTATAAAAGACCTTCTTAGGACTTTTCATTCCATCAAGTTGTAAACAGTGGCATTGACCAGTCTCTAAGGGGATTCTGGAATAATTTAAATGGTAGGTAAGTAACAATTTACAAATATAAGAATTTGTAAAACAATAATAACAAATCCTTGAATATACTCCAATGTATATAGTTTGTATTTTGACAGACAGCCGTATTCTCCGAATTCGGTTTTGTTCAGTTCACTTCATTCGTTCAGTTCACTTCACTCTGGGTAAATTCGTTCCTGTCATTGCATTGACTTATATTATCTGTATTTGATGTTTTTCCACAATAAGCGTATTTAGCTAAATTGACATTGGCAATTACAATGACTTTATCCTTTTATAAATTTGACGAGCTTGAACCAATCGCCTTCTGAACGAGTGAATGAACTGAAGTGAACTACGTCAAAATATTATAAAAATTTGAAAGAACAATTGTTCTTCGATGCTGGCCAATTGTTAACGTAACAATTGGTACATAAGGTTTAGTTTATTAAAAAAAGTATATCCCCCTATTTTCCTTGGGGATAAGCAGAAGCTGAAGCCATCCATCGGTTACGGTTTTAACAAACACCTTTCACCTTTTTACTTACATAAAACTCGACATTCGGGCAACTTTATTAGAAAAAGGCTGTATGTTATCGATTAGTAAAAAGTGTATTTACTAGTTGCGAAGTATTTTACTTACAATAATTTATTTTACAATATTGTTCTTATTGCTTTTAAATCATGGCAACTAAGGATGGTAATTATGTGAAACTAACTAGGATTATTATGATGAAATTTTACGTGGATAATGAAGTTTTTTGAATAATTTGCCCACAAAATGTCATAGTCATTATGTATAGCTATAATATAGGTTTTGTAACATTATGATAAAGGAGGTGAAGATATATGAATTTTTCAATGGATTCAGAAAAAATATTGCGTTCATTTTTGTTTTAACAATATGAGAAAATCTGTCAAAAACATAAAAAATAGCACTCAATACTATAATAAATAAAGCAATTTATTTCTTGCTCTAAAACTGTTTTAACCCTATGATAGTTTTATACATTCATGATTATCCCTAGCGATCATTAGGGACTTTGCCTAGATTAAACAAGTATTTATACTAAGTAGGTACCCATTAAGAACATATAAGTTATATTAATTCTTCGTGGTATATCACTATACTTTGTTTTAACATTCTGCAGTAATGCGTTGTATTCAATAGATCATTGAATAATTTTACAATTACTTATCTAGAAGTATTGATATGTTACTGGTACATGGTACAAATAAGTACAATTATATTTCCATAAAGATTTTTCTGCCACTATTCAACTTATGGTATGGGTATTGACAGAACCATTAAAATGCCACTGTGGAATCCTGACAAATGCCAAGGCTACGTTCATAAGGGCATGATGATAAAATTGTTCTACTACTCCATTCGATACAGTGTAAATTGTTTAGCATGACTTTTCACGTGTTTTCTCTTTTCACGTTATTTTGTCCTCTTATAATCTTTGTTTATACCAAGCAAGCAATATAGGACAACGATAACAATGTGTGACTTTCTTTAAGTCGTTTAAATAACTAGCTTGTCCGTGACTTCATCTGCGTTGAATACTGTCTTTTGCAATAATAGTATCCCAGGAAATTGAAATGCTGCCCAAAGTCACTATTCCACGCGGACGAAGTCGCGGACAAAAGCTATACATATAAACCTTCCTCTTGAATCGCTCTATCTATTTAAAAAAACCGCATCAAAATCTGTTGCGTAGTTTTAAAGATTTAAGCATACATAGGGACAGACAGCGGAAAGCGACTTTGTTTTATGCTATGTGGTGATGTCGTATATTTTCAAGGAAGGAACAGATTTTTTTCGTTGCATCAAAATCACATGGACCCACACCCCAATAGCGTGACGTCGAGCCTTATCCCACAATTTTATTATAATTACCGTATTGCATACCTATTATACTAAAATCATGGTGTATAAAAACAGTTTCTGTACCTACCTTGAGAAATAAAAATGGTTTTCAAGATATCGTTGTTTCTTTACAAAATCTTAAAATAATATTCATGTAAAATATTTTAATTTGCAATAAAATACGTGTAAAGTCAGTGTGACAAAAACATGGTGGCTACGTAATTCGGAACCGGACTTTTATCATTATACCGTTTTAGTTTCATTTACCTACATGACAATAGTCGATTGCTATTATATTCAGTGTGCGTTTTCAGTTATTGTCTGGACAAATGCAAACCTAATTGGTAATTTACATAAAACGGTACTACCATACAAATTATCGCAGGCTTTCGATTGTTCGAATGTGATATCACTTATTTCTGCTTCTACGGAAATTGCTACACTTGTTTATATATAATCAAGTGATGAAAATAAAAATTAAGTACGCAAAAATTACGTAAATAACACTTTTCGAATGATTAACTTTATAAAGTGAACCATGATTACTGCCGGCTCATTAACAAATCTAATGAGATTCACTAATAAGTAACCGAGTTAAACACATTAATAAGTCCCTACTTATTAATAACAGTCTCCTTTCTACTTACCACCAAAATTACTGCAATAAAATGTTGAACAACTTCTCAAACAGCTATCTGATCCTAAATTAAGCACGGGCTGTGTTACGGTAACCAGACAATTTTCAGAACACTGATCATCAATATTAATCATATTCACTAATAATTAAGCTTATACAAACATATGTTATAATAAAATAAAGTAATAAACCTGTTTTCCACAAACATTTCTGATTGTTTTGAGAAAGTCTCCATCTCCAGCTATAAAGTTATGTTTGCGCAAATCCGCCGGGGTCAAACGAAAACAAGCGTTGGAAAGTGTAGCCAATCGAACTACGCAAAAAATGTACCAAGGTCGTCCAGAATTAGTCTCTCTTGCTCCTGGAGAAATCGACGTTGTTCGCTATAAATAAATCACTTATTCGGCGCC
Source organism: Passova gellias (assembly GCA_018249975.1). Lineage (NCBI taxonomy): Eukaryota > Metazoa > Arthropoda > Insecta > Lepidoptera > Hesperiidae > Passova > Passova gellias. The sequence continues at coordinate 4,394 of DWUN01003550.1, forward strand.
GGTTCGAAAAATAAGTTAGAAGAAGCAAAACAGTATGTGAAATTATTGTTAATTGGCTCAACTTATCACGAAGACTACGTTCGCCAAAGCATTGTATACTCAACCATCTGTGTATACATCTCGTTTTATTTACAAGACTACACTTGTCTGCATAAACACAAAAGATTTCTTATCGATAATTTACTAAATATGTAAGTACGTTTACATTTATTTATATGATACATATTATATTGTTTTTAATTGAAGTTTTACAAAACATTGGATGTATATATTGAATTTTAATTAGCAGAGTTTACAAGCTGAGGCCACTTTATGTTCAGGTTTTGGATGAAGAAAAAAAATATTACTACTTAAACTTATATTACTAGTTACACTTATATTTGCATTCACAAATTTGGAGTGTTCTTGATATAAAATATAAATACACTTTTGTATACGTTGAAACAATAAATTGTAAAGTTAGTTCAATAGGTTCTCGAGACCGACGCACCATCGCTACACCGTTGTTGTTTTTTTGTGATATTGGAGATAAAAATTAAACAACATGCATTCCGCCGAATACCTTTCTCTTTTAACTTCATAATGCCACACCCAGTATCGTCCTGTTTTACGATACATGCGTTTTCACGGCTACGGTTCAGGCGTCATATTTTTTGGTATTTCGCAATACGAGTCTAAGTGCAGGCGGTTTTTTTTTAATATGCAGAAAACTAATGTACCTGTTTTTGTTACCGTAAAGTATAATGTTTTACAAGTTTGTGATCTTGTAAAATTTTTAGCTGATCAATTACTTAATAATTAATTGTCTTTTTATGTGAAAAACCGTTTGAACTGGTTTTATTTAAACTTGTGCAAGTGTGGAGTCTGTGAAATCGAATGTAACATTTACGAAAGTCTATTTTGATTTGCAGAGGATGGATTAATGAATGACTTCGACTTCTCGTTGTCTGCCCTTCTCATGTGCAGCGGTTTCTTCGCCATGTACTTAATAGAGGAGCTGGTGCACCTCTACATTCATTACCGGGAGAGGAATAATAACCATACAGTTCCTCTCGTGAGAAATCTCAGTGTCCGCAGAAGCAAAGCAAGCAGTAGCGATAACCGTACAGACAAGAGTGTCACCGACTCCACTACTGAAATTATTGATCCTGCCTCCATTAAAAAAAGCAAAGTAAGCACTTAAAATAATACAATTACACTTAATTTTAATTTACAAATAGCTTTAGCCCGCGACTTCGTCCGCGTGGATAGTTACTTTGGGCAGCATTTTAATTTTCCAAGATGACAAATATTTTTTTTTTAAGTATCCTATGTGATTATACATATAAAGCTTCCTCTTGAATCACTCTATCTATTTACAAAAACCAAATCAAAATCCGTTGCGTTGTTTTAAAGATCTAAGCATACATACATACATACATAAGGACAGATAGCGGAAGGGACTTTGTTTTATACTATGTAGTGAAATCATTATACGAATAAAACTAACTGAATATTGAAGTAACAATAAATCGAAATCTGCTGCAAAAATATTTCCTTGGACTAAAATATTCCCTTTAAAAGTGCTTGACACACAGTAATAGTTGGATGGCACACGTTTTATCAACTAAAAACATTAATTAACTATAGATTTTAACTAAACGTTAACTTAACTGCCAGTTACTTAATAAAATAATGTTAACTGAAAATAGTGCTGGCGCTGCGTTTATGAACACGCATATTATCGAGAACGTTTTTAAACGCCAACGTTGGTTGTAACACAGCGCTGTTTAAACTCTCGTGTGAACGTGGCCTTAAAGTGGACTCCACTCCACAGTGACTTGCCATTTTCGAAACGTTTTTTTTTGTTACTTTTTGTACAAAAACAAAGAAAAGAAATGTAATGAAAAATATTAATAATTTAATTTTTAGTTCGAAAATTTAATTTTTAGTATAAATAAAAAATTTCAGGACATCGAAACGAACGGTCGCGGCCATTCTCACCACCATAGCCACATGCCGGTAAACACTGGGGATGGTATCACCTCAGCGCTTCGTGGTCTACTAATCGTACTCGCTCTCTCAATCCACGAGCTGTTTGAAGGCCTGGCTGTTGGTTTGGAGTCCAGCACTTCCAAAGTATGGTAAGACATCATCGATTGCATACGATGATATACAAGTATGTACATACATGCAAATAGCGCCACCTGTTGTCGAGTAGCAGAAACGATATATTTGCTATTTCGAAGCAGATGGCGTTAGTTGTGGTATATGAAATGTGTTAAACCTGGAATAAAAATAATATATCAATAATAATTTCCATCAATAGTTATAACTATTTTCGACATAATAGAAGCCATTACGGATAGATAAAGATATATCATTTCATTTTTTTTTCAGGTACATGTTGGGAGCTATATCAGCGCACAAGCTCGTTATAGCTTTCTGTATAGGTGTTGAATTACTTGCTACCCGCACGAAGACTTGGCTGTCTATTCTTTATATTGTTACCTTCGCTGCCATTACATCCCTGGGTATCGGTATCGGCATGATACTGGTGGGAGGCGAGGGCGCTGCTGCAGCTGGAGTGTACTCTGTAGTATTACAAGGCCTCGCGTCAGGAACTCTGCTCTATGTCATATTCTTTGAAATATGGAGAAGCGATAGGACAGGACTCTTGTATTACTGCTCCGCTCTAATTGGCTTTGCTCTTATGTTCGGCTTAAATCTGCTAAGTAAGTATTTATTATACTCTTACATATACTCGTATATCGCATAAATGTTCTTATTTATTTAGTATTATAGTTCTGGATAATAACTGGTCCTGCGCTATCGTCCGGCAAGATGCAAACCGGAAAAAATTGCAATACTGTATATGCAGGCGCTGGATTTTATATTGCGTAACAAGCTTGCATTGCAAAAATGACATCTTCTTTTATTAATGCAAAGATACTCTTTGCTGATTTACGTTTGTTCTATTTGTTAAAAATATTTTATAAGGAAAATTGTGAATTCTTCAAAAACATATAGTTGAGAGGTTGTAAATTGCAATAAATTATTCTATTTCAGCACCCCACACGCATACTCACAGCCACGGTGGCGCCACCACTGAGAGCACTTTTGACGGATCGGACCACGGACACTCTCATGACTAGGAAACATTAAACCACCGGTTTCATATTCTATACACATTCATTTGTTAAATAAATTCATGAAAATATTTGTCTTGTGAAACTAAGATAAGAAAGGGAGTAAGTAGTTACATTCCATTGTAGACGTATGACTATTTTATGTAAGTAAAAGATAGTATTTATCTAAGTACAAGTTTATAATTTTTCATTTAATTGAAATAATTAAGAATCCACTTAAGACTGCATGCGCCTAACAACATAAGGTTTTAAGCATATCTTTTATTCTATCAAGTTTTTAATTTATTCACATAAATGTTAACAGAAACCAAATAACATAATAAATATAATTAATAAGACTTGTAACATACCGTGACACTTATTTTTATTTATGGAACTTACATTGTAGTACATTTTTGTGATACCGATCTAAGTAGCAGACTAATATTTTAATTTAATAACTTTGTTATATGTATCGAGAGAAAATTAAATTTTCATAATGGCGTGAACAAATTCGTATTAGGTGTTATTTTTTACCAAAATTTCAAAACATATCCGTCTCAAATGTTGCTAGATTAAATACAAATAGCAATTTTTTTTAAAATACTGTACAGAATATTAAAGAAATCATGAATTAACTACTAATAATAATTATAACTAATTGTAATAGTTTTAATACCTAATAATAATAGTTTTAATAACTATTTCATTAAGAAACGTAGGTATCTACTTGTTGAAAGAATATTGTATTTTACTTTAGTGAAGAATTATCTAGTCAACACAGATAATAATTTTTCATATATAAAACATAACAATAAGTAATGGTTGAAATCTAAACTTGGGAAAAAATTGTCTATTATTTTGAAATATCTATTATCTTGTGGAAAGAAATGTATGTAAGCATTTCTTCAAAAAATAGTTTTATAATTACTCGTAATGGTAAAAAATTTGGGTTTTGACAAATATATGAAAAAAAGCTCTACAATATGGCTATCTATACGGAGCAGAAATTTTACTACGACATCAAGAAAAAACTATTTTTGTTGTGGATCGGTACGTGAAATGACATATTTTATAAGCGGGCCTAGAAAATTAAGGAATGAAATGGCTTTCCCGCAAAGTCGAATTTCAGATCCTTCATCGGTTTTACTTTGTAACTTGCAACAGTGAAATTTTGATGCAGTGTTGACAAAATAAAACTTACATTGTATACCTTTATTTGGAAGTCATCATAACGGTTGGAAATACTAAATTCAACTTAACCCAAATGATATTTAGATATGTATATGTAAATTTAAAAATTGGTGATATTGCTATATATGGTTCACTTTTATGACATAATAAAAACCAGTAGTTATATTAAGTATTGGTAACAAAAATTCCAAATAAAAAACAAACTACGCGTATCTGTGATAAATACAATTTTATGAACAGAAAGTAATATGGATACTAGCCAAAAAATCTTTTTAATTCCTAATTTTAATGCCAATATAAATAAGATAGAACAATATTTAAATTTTATTGCAAGTTTTAGATAGGTAAATAACGATTTTTAGTGCCTATAATAACATTGTACGGTTGGTTTATTAAGCACAACTATCACAAACGCGGTAAAAAACTCTTTGTATCGGTGCCATTACTGGTTTCATTACTGAATACTTACCTAATGTGTCGCAAAGTACTAGAAACACCGCTAGTAAAATGTGTTTGCGCTAATGAAATGTAATCAAAACAATATTTTGAATACCCTTTTACCTCCAAAACTATGCAAGAGTTATTCCGCGTACGTGAGGATTAAGGAGACTTAAGGAGGTCTTACGCAGATGTCTCAAGGCTACATCTTATGGAGAAGTTTGGCAAATGAACCCGTCAAATTAACTCTTTTATTTACAAAACGACAATTACTTTTTGTATAAAATTAATTGCGTTTATTTTATTTTCAAATTTTCTTATTCCGTCTTTCATTCTTGTAAATATGTTTTCAATCGGCCATAAACAATGCCCTAGCATATACTTAATATAAATATCTAACTATGTTTTGGGTGTACAATTAAATTAGTGTACAAATAATAACATTAAATAGTTGTAAGGAATTTTACGTGTATGTACTTATAAAAATGTAAATATGCAACGATATTGTTTCTAACATTTCTACTTTTTAATAAACGATTAAATAGATACAATTTGCGTTATTTTTTGCCTAGTATGATAAGTAACTATTGGTATTGAACAAGGAATCCTCTGTCTACTTGATAAACCGAAAATTGTGAAAATACTATTAGACCTTTATTAACACTTTTTAGATCTAAGAATATAAATAAAGTCATAAGTATCTGTAATTTCCAAATAAATGTTTTTTGAAAGTCTGCAATACTTATTTTTACCAATATTAAAGCAACATTTTTTTAAAACATTGTCTGTCTGTTTGTTCAAAGATTACCTTATCAGTCAATTCCAATGAAAGAATTCAGGCCCTCATTAATTAAAGAATCGCGTTAGTCAGCGTCTCTTTTGGACAGATGCACATTAGTTGTTTCAAAATGGTTGAATTCCTTAAAAAAAATTAAAAAAATGGTTGAATCTGCTTTATAATACACAATGATTAGACAATTCTAATCTATTTTTAATTCTAAGGTTTTAATTTTTCGGTATTAGTATGCTAAGCGATACATTAATTTTAAATCGATTAATTGACAGCGGCAGACTATGGTCTAAAACCCTTTCAGTATAAAAAAAGAACTGGTCCAATGGTGGAGCAATAAAACGGTCTAAAATAAATTCCTTATTTGGTCGCCTTTATGTGAAACAGTATTTACAAAACAACCAAATCAGAAATTGAGAAATACTCAGTAAGACAAGTACAAAGATACATTGTCTAAAATATCTCGCAAATAACATCGTCCTACGATAACGTCAATAATAAGTCTACGATTATGTTGTACATTTTATTTCGGTGTTTTATTTCTGTTCTGAAAGGAAGGAAGGAATTGTTTGGCGAGAACATGAAAAATATTTCATATTCCCAACAGTTTTGTGCCTTGTGCAATTACAAAAGCATAATCTAATGGGGCGAGCCTAAAAATTAAACGAACAATCGAATACACTGAAAATCTTTTAATCGAGTAAGTAGAACAATCGAACAATTCGATTCCTTTTTCTTTATAACATTTGCCATTGCTATGTTTTCAACGTCACAAACCAAACTATACCTTGACAATTGACATTTGATTGACAGATCACTTGGCAAAGAAGGAAGGTATGGTCAGTGACCACCATATAAATTAAGGTACCGATTATCAGTCTTTGATTGTTGCAACACTAAATAAATTTGTAAGTATTTGAACATTTATATTACAATAATACAGATCAATTCAAAATAGGGTCTAATATACAAGTAAAGAACATTAGTGCCCACTAGAAAGTATCAAAAAAGATGTAAGCAAACTTGTTTGTGTTTTGCGGCAACGCGATACAAGTTATAAAATTCTTTGCATGCATAAGTAATGCGTATAAAGTGGAATTCTCAAATGCAGCTGAAATGTTAATATGATTGATTAGAAAGTTATTCTACGCCAGCATATGATATAACAGGTTGAAAGGTGAAATTATGTTATTCAACCTTGTGTTTCGATCGAATAGATCGTAATGGAAAGTTGTCGCAACCGCCGAGCTAGTCAGTTTCTCTGTAGATTTCATTATAAACGTTCGTGTAAAAGATTGTTAGACAATGAGTCTACTACTTGGTTCAACTGTTTGTTTATCAGTGATTCCTGAATGTAAGTATTCATATTGTTGTGTTTGTGTTAATTACTTATCTTGAATGGTTAACGGCAGTCATCTTTAAAGCGTACAGCGTACATGAGTATTAGTATGTTGGAAAAAGATTTTGGGGCATCTACCAAAACGTACAAAAGTAAAATTATTGAATTAAGTTCCTTATCTTAGCAGCTTCATAAATTTTAATTGGAACTGAAAAATCCCTGTTTGATTGGATTGCAGGTGACCAACGTCCATTTGTACGCAGCATGTCGAATCCAGGCTTGACATCTGAAGCACAGCTCCGCTACATACGACAGTGGTTTGAGGAGTTCAGTGAACTGCAGAGAGAGGACTTTTTGCCAGTGTTGGCGGCAGCTCAGAGTGGCCAGCCAGATCAGCTGGCTGCACTACTTACTAAACTTTCTTGTGCAGACAAACCAATCAGCTTGTTCCAATGCAGAGTAAGTATCACATACACATAAATATATATATTGGTATAATCCTTTTCATTTAGCGAGAAGATATGTATCAAATAGTGGAGCATAGGAGGGTTGATGATCATCTATACTAATAATATAAAGCTGAAGAGTTTGTTTGATTGTTTGAACACGCTAATCTCAGGAAATATTGGTCCGA
>DWUN01003551.1:0-11892 GCA_018249975.1 Passova gellias
ACGGAGGAGTCAAGAGTCTCCGAAACCGGCGTGTATGCATGAAGAGAGTGACGAATGTAGACGAAGCGCGTCAGGTTGCAAGGACTGAGATATTTGCCACTCGGTGCTTTCTGCTTACCCCGTTCGGGACCTGGCGTGATGTTATGTATGTATGTATGTATTCAATACTCAATGACGAGATGCTTTTACAATTCGAGCAGATTAATTATAATTAAAAAAAGATTGTTACCGAACAATAAAAGTAAATGAATCGGTTAATAAAAAAGGGTTTGTAAACTAGTGGCGAGTTAAATTCGTGATGACTCCCTTTTGAGTGTTTCCATCATTTGCTCTTGGACACAAGTCTACTCTCGAAATGTAGCAAAAGAATATAGTCTCACATTAGGCTTACAGATCATTATGGATGCTTCGTGTTTCATGTAATTGTATACAAATTTTAAAATATTGAATGCTTAAAATGTATTAAAAAACTTACCACTGGGCTTCTTTTTATCACCTGAAATAAACGAAACTTTTTATTAAACTAATACACAGTACCGAGATAATATCAAACACGAATAACATAAGTGCGTAATGTACATACAATTAAGTGTAGCTACTTACAGAGTTAATCGATCGATTCATGGCCCCACGGGGCTTGTTACCCTCCGGCACCTGATTAAAACATAATTTGTTTATCTTAAGACTTGATAATTTTGCAAAAAAATTTTATGTCGTGCTACAATTTATCAATCATTCTGACTTTGTAAACATGGCGTGGAGTTCAAATTTGGAATGTCAACAACTCTATTATTCGTAGAACATAAAAAATTCAGTGTCACTAATACCGTACTATTGGGAATGTGACATTTTATTTTTCTTAAAAAAAAATCGACGTTTTTCAAAGTCGCCACTCACAGTGTTCTCACTGACGATTCTTCGTGGAGGCGCCGCGGCAACGGGCGCGGGCTTCGGTTTGACGGGACTCTTGGACTGTCTCACCGGCGGGCTCCTGATAATATATGATTTCAATAGCTGCCATTATTATTCGCGCTATTTTTATTGTGAATTTATTTTATTGTTAAAATAATATCTGTAACGCAAAAAATCTGATTTAGTTTTTTTTTACATAACATGACATTCGGATTTTTATTGATTTGAAACAAGCCACTATTATAACATTCTGTCTTCGATATAGCCAAATATTATACTATGTATATTTATTAAGAGTACACTATAGAAAGAGTGCAAAGTCCTCGTCGTCTGCTTAGCACTTGGCCTCGTTACAGCATGTTTACCGAAAGCCGATCGCCGTTCTAAGAGACATCTTGTTTGCTTATCGACCGAGCCATCGCGGCTTTGAAAATCAAATATGTATGTCCTCGAATATAATAACCTGAACCGTAAAAGATAAGACTCTACAATAGCGGCGCTAGACAATTTACGTCGCACTCGCGCATAATTCAAAAAAATCAATAAATCAAATGAACCAATAAAAAAATATACATCCCTAATTTACATCCTAATTATCATGCTGTATTTAATACACAACAAAAATGGAACCGTCGATAAAAGCGAAAATTTAAAAGATTTCCTTCTGTTTTCATTTATTTTACTTAATTCATACTATGAAGGACTATTCAATTTATCATACTTAATTTATATTTTCAATTATGCTCTTTGTATGTTTATATAGCTTCATTTACCACATCCATCAACACAAAACGAATATAAAATTGTAGATTCAAAATATTAAGTAACCTTTTTCGCTAACATTATGTTTGGTCGACTACAAGATAAGAGTTTACTTTAGATGCGTTCTTTAATGGTAAGATTGTCATAACAGATCGCAATGTAGGTAATCTGACCAACACTTACCTCTTTTGCGGTCTCTTTGATTCCGCTTTGGGTTCTGGAGATCGAGGGGTAGGCAGGGGCGCGAGGGCTTCTGGGAAGGTTTCGTCCTCTAGGAGATAGTTATTATGTGCCTTGTCCACTTCGTCCGGCGAGTTCAGCTCGCCGTTGGTATGAGGCTAAACACGAGTACGAGTATAAGATTATTGACTTACTATTACGAAGCGATTGAACGTATTTCATGAACGTACATTTGAATGAATTAATGAATGAAACTTATATAGCTAAACAAATAAAATTGAAATCTTGATAATATGGATTATGATCCCATATGGAAAGGACAACGTAATCATAAAAACGAAACAAAAGCGGCTTGATATCTCTACTCACGTGTTTGACGGAGTTAAAATCGAGCTCATGATTGTGGTTGAGATCGCCCGAGCCATTCACGATGTCCACTCTGTTGTCGAGTTTCTGTGTCTGAAATTAAACTGGATAGCTACATATTACGTGTATACCTCTTAAAACCTTTCATAGCAAATTTAACCAATAAATGTAATTTAATCAATGGTTGATCAAAATGAAATTGTCGTGATATGTAAATATTAACGATAATGTAATTTATCTCTCGTTGTGAATCAAACCGGCGAGCTCCGGTCTAGCAGTTCGGTTCTTTGACTATTGAACCCAGAAGGTCCGTCGCCAATGGTCGGTTGAAATTGAAACAGTATTTACCTCATGCTTTTTCACTGTGTGCGAGCTTATCGTGGTGTGTGTTTTGGTGGTGCTCCTCCTGTCCGTCGCGACCTTGGTGCTGGAGGTGCTGGTCACCTTCGTGTACCCGTTGGGGAGGGGCTTCCTGGGCGGCGTGCGCTCCGTGTTGTGGATCGGCTGCAGCGGGTAGCTCTTGTCTATGCCCGCTTTGGTGCGTCGCTCTTCGAACATCTGACGGACCTAATGGACAAAAATAATTGTAGATATTTACGATGATACAATATATAATAATACTAGCGGCCCGCCCCGGCTTCGCACGGTAGTAGATCACTTTGCTTTATTGTCAATTATTTACGACATCACATTAGAAACCTCAGAAATAACAGTATTTCTCCATTATATAATGGATGTTATGATACATATGAACCTTCCTCTTGAATCACTCTATCTATTAAAAAACACCGCATCAAAATCCGTTGCGTAGTTTTGAAGATCTAAGCATACATAGGGAGAGACAGTGGAAAGCGGCTTTGTTTTATACTATGTAGTGAAGCATTGCGAGAAAACCTGCATAGCTTAGATCTCCAGAATATTCCTATTTCGAGGCTATCTAGCATAGTAAACTATGACCTTAAGACCTTAACCTGGAGAGAAAACATTTATCCAGCAGAGGGAAAATTAAAAGGTTAAGAAATAAACACAAACGTATATTTATCAGTTTTACACATACATAGAACAAGTATTCGTACTTATAACCGAAATTTTTGTATCAGGTGGGAATCGAAGCCAAAACCAGCTGTTCAGCTGTCAGAATCTTCTACAATTTAACCAACAGTACAGTGGAATATTAGCCTGGATGTTTATTTTACGAAGATTCCACGCACACGTCCGTCTTACGATGAAATCCATGGAACGGAATTAAATCGAAATTTCAATGTTATTTACAATGTAAACAAGATAAAACTTAAACCCGTCTGTCGAGTTGAATGAACAAAACTTGCAGACGAAGAACTTGGCCTCTCAGATCACAAACAGTCCTCGCAATCAGTACATCAGTGTTGAAGTTCAACGAAAACAAAACAAAAGCAATAATTGGTAAGGCTGAGTGATTGGTATTTTGTGATGGATTCTATTATGTAATAATTATTATTATTATTCCATCACGACAGGTCCTGAACGCGGTAGGCTCAAAGTACCGAGTTCCAAATATCTCTTTTCTAATAGCATAAATAATATATTGTAATAGTGTAATCCTATTTCAAAATAATAATAATCAAACATCCTCTTGTATAAGTGTGTGTGTTCGTGTATTGATCATTTTTCGCAAAAGAGTAATTAAAAATATATGATGGCGATATTATTCATATAAGGAAACAGAAAACGTGACTGTTTTAGATACTGGCATTCTTTTTATGTATTAATCGTGTATAAAATGGTACATTTTATGGATTCTTTTAGTTTTTTTTTGTGTTCTCATAGCTGTGTGTTCATGTAAGTACCATTTGAAAGTCGTTCAAATATTAGCTCATGAAAATTGAACCATATTTTTATTTTGTATAGAAGACAATCAGACAGACACATGGATTCGTCTAATATTTGTGTACCCTTTTACTTTTTTCGTAAACAAAAAAATACTAAATTTAGTAAATCTACTTATTTTAGTTATTTCAAAATAATTCACTAAAATAAAGACATTGCCACAGTTGTTTTAAAATAAACAAAATTATATTCGATTTAATCTGTACCAAATAATGAAGTATTTAATTACATTTCATTTCGATTGATTGTTTCATGAGATGTATCTACTGAACATTGAAATTGTCTATAAACATTTGGTTTATTCATAGTCAAACGTCGAATATTACTGACTTGTTTTTGTAATTGAAAAATGGTTTTTAATTTAATTAAACGTGGTCCAATTATAAGATAACCATTATTAAAACAAAATATCCGTGAACTGAAATTCTAGTAAACGCAGCTGTACAAGGTTTAAATAAATTATTGTTTCGAATTTCAGCAAATATACGATGAGCGCCCTCGTTCGTATTAGGAGACTATTAAGCAGAAGACTTTCGTCACCTGCCATACAAAATTTATGGACACCGGATAACATTGTAAAATCACCTTACGCTGACATCGAAATGCCCAATCTGACACTCCATGAATATATTTGGAAGGATCTTAACAAATGGGCTGATAAAACTGCCGTTGTACGTACCTTTTTCTATTACATAATATACATAAGGATATTGTGAGAAAAATGAAAGGTCCGGAAGTGAAAATGGATCTTAAATTTACTGGCCTTATATTGAACGTCAAATTGCAATATCATAAGTGACAGTGCAGTTTTCAAACTCGGGGAGCTTAAGGAACGAAGCGGAACATAACTTAACGGTCGAATTCGAAGGTACCCTGATTTTGCCGAAAATTTGAAATTCGAACTTTCGCAGTGAACTAAACTCTTTGCTATATTTTTAACTAGCTGACTTTATTCTGCCATTTAAAATATAACAGTATTTCTCCACTATTTAATGGATGTTATCTTACATATAAACCTTCCTCTTCAATCACTCTATCTATTATAAAACCGCATCAAAATCCGTTGCGTAGTTTTAGAGATTTAAGCATACATAGGGATATAGGGACAGAGAAAGCGACTTTGTCTCATACTATGTAGTGATTCTGTTGTATTAAGATGTTAAGAAGAGTGTTCTGTCTAACTTCAAAAAGGTTTTCCTAGTACCATAGATCTCTAAAGCTTAATTCTTTTATGATATCACATTAACATCTCAATTTTTTTCAACAACAACAACATAACATAAAGCCAGGTCCCTAGCGGGGTAGGCAGAAAGCACCGAGTGCCAAATATCTCTGTCCTTGCAAACTTGACGCGCTTTCTCTACATTCATTCTCTTCAAGCATACACAATGTGTTTAATAAAATTAATGTATATTTGGAATCTATTTTGAATTAATTCAATGAATTCGACAAATAAAACAGATGGTAAGTCAATATTTAACTATATATTGTATCGTTGACAGGTATGCGGCATCACGAATCGTTCGTATACATACGAAAATCTATACAAGTACTCACAAAATTTCGCAGCAACATTACGGTCACAGATGGATATCAAAGATGGGGACGTGATAGGGTTAATGATGCCTAATTCACCCGAGTATCCAATAGCCGTGATAGGTTGTATCACAGCCGGCGCTATTATTAGTACCATCAACCCTACACACACTGCAAGTAAGTAAAAGCCTTAAGAAAACTGATAGTACCTTTCCATTTGTAATAGTTTTGCTGCTATATATATATATTAGCGTAGGTTTATACTTATGCAATATTGGATTCAAATTAAGCAGAACAAAATTGCTACACTTTTCTTTAAATATACCTTCTCGTGCTCTCAATGGCTTTATATTTTCTATATACATATCACTCTCCATTTGTCTACCAACTTATTTAATCAGTAGCTATTAATTATTGATTGCAGGTGAAGTTCAAAATCAACTGTTCCTTTCCAAACCCAAAGTTATTATGGGCTCGCCTGAAACTGTTGGAGTAATCAAAGAAGCGCTTAACTTAACAAGAAATAAAATACCTATCATTACAGTTGGCAAACAACCTGGCATCGATCTGCCATCCGCAACTATATATTTTGAAGAAGTTATCAATAATGATAACGTAGATAAAAATATACTGAATACTATAAAAAGAAGACCCGAAGATGTAGTGCTGTTGCCGTATTCTAGTGGTACAACAGGATTGCCCAAAGGCGTTGAACTCACTAATAGAAATGAAGTTTTCAACTTCGCACAGCAGGAGGAGAATGAAGTCAGACACTACAATGAAACTACTAGTAAGATTAACATGTTTCTTGTCATAATATTTCAACATTTCCGATCTATACTCGTAACAACATAATATGTTAGTCCTCGAACAGTAGCATATAACATAAAAGTGAAGTTTATATTACAGAATGAGCATATTATACTCGTATCTATTTTTTTATTGTATTTTTAGGTCAACATCAAGACTCGATTTTGGCTGTCATTCCATTTTATCATATATATGGCTTGTCAATTTTACTTCTCCACAAACTGGCGATTGGTGCTAAAATCGTTGTGCTTCCTAAATTTGAACCAGCAACGTTTTTCAAATCCTTAAGCGAACAAAAGATAAATTTATTGTACACAGCACCTCCGCTAGGTTAGTTAAGACAATCTGCATATCAGATATAACGTGGTAATGTATACACAAATATTTTCATTAACTTTCTCATTCATTCACCGATAAATGATTTATTATTTCTCACCCATTTTACTTTGCTAATACAATACTAAAGCCAGTCATTCTACTTTCGTAAATACGTTTTAGTATGGCACGTGATAAAAATGTTTTTTTTATTATTAAAAGGAACAGAATTACAAATCCAAGAACTGAAGCAACTTTTACACTTAGTTACATTATCATTGCTGCCCTCTGCTTATGAGTCGGACGACCAAAGAGCAAATATCGCTGTATCCGCATCACTAAAATTCATGGATCCTCTTAAAAATGCATCTGAATATTATACGATATTTCATATGTAATATATTTCAGTCCTATTCTTGGGTACACATCCTAATGTAAAGAAGGAATACTTGGATTCAGTGGACAGATTAGTATGTGGTGCAGCGCCACTATCGAAATCGGATATACGGAGACTTTTGGACAAGTGCCAGGTATATGATATTTCCAATAATAACATATTGCGAAAAGAACTTTACGGGCTTTTTAGAGATATTGTCAATTGAATTTTTATAACTATACTAATAATATGAAGCTGAAGAGTTTGTTTGATTATTTGGTTGTTTGATTGTTTGAACGCACTAATCTCAGGAAATATTGGTCCGATTCGAAAAATTCTTTCAATGTTAGATAGCTAGTCTATCGAGGAAGTCTCTAGGCTATATAACGTCACGCTAAGATGAATAGGAGAGGAGCAGCAATAAAAAATATTTTATATCGCAGAACAACGTTTGCCAGGTCAGCCAGTCATGTTTTAAATTACGAATAATCTTCATATTAAGAGAGCGTTTGGTTTAGTCCATTTGGTTGTCTGGTTGTCTGTGTGTTTTGTACAACTAAAAATATTGTCTTTGACTTTGTCTTTATCTGTATTTATGTACTGCACATTAATTGTAGCATCGGTATCGTACGTCCAACCGAAGTCTTTTACATTTAGTTTATTTTCATTCACGATAACAAAACGAACTATTTTTTCCTTCATAATTATCTGTACATACATAATCTGGTAACAACATTAACATTAAAAACTAGTTCGTAAACTTCTGACTTGCAGCGAAAATGTCGAGTCGAGAAGTCCAAATATGCTAATTTTTGCAAAGGGTTGAATAAGTAATTGCTGAATTTACTTAACCGATACAAAACCTCTTCTCCTACAGACCTCCTAAGGCCCAAAGCGTTGTTTTAGCGAACTCAATGCGTTTAAGGTTACCTAAATTGCTGGAACTCGAGTAATTTGGGTTAACTAATGCAAACGAGACTCATTATCGGAGTCTTGTTGAAATTAGTCTACTTCAAGACCTAAAAGTTTCAAGGATTTCTACTTTGTAACATAAATACTACAAAGAAATGACGCTATAGTTACAATGATACTATTACGCTAGGAGTTAGATTTCCAATTGAAGTCACATTTTTGTATAAATTTACATTCCGTTACCAGCTGTATTTGAGTTTCTCTTATCACACAGGTGATTAATAATAGAGAACCTTTGAATACCTTGTCTATTACGAAAACAAAGCAAAAGTAAAATAAAAAAAGAAATTATGATGATAGACTAGTCGACATATGTATGTTTTATATAATAATTGTTTCGTTTACAGCCGCATTCGAAATTCATTCAAATCTACGGCTTGACAGAAGTATCTCCATTTGCCACGAGCATGGTGCCAGGTTCCCGCGACCACACAACTGTGGGGTTTGCCCTGTCGAATACTGAATTGAGAGTCGTTGACGCTAATGAGCGGAACTTAGGACCGGATGAGGTACGGCCATTACAGTTAAGCTTGATTAACTTCTTGCCAAGTTTGAATATTAAGTTATGAAAAAGCTTTTAAGTTTTTGTTTATTTTTATTTCTGTGAAATTTAATTCTTTCCTAAGAACGCCGACAATTGCAGAAAAGTTGGCAACGAATTTAAGAAATATCCTCAGAAATTGTACTTTGGATTTTATCTAAGCCTACTATGATTGCTTATTATACAATATAGCAATAGTGAAAATTATTTACATGTTTATAATCAGAAATATAATTTCAACCCATATTGTATATTCCTATATCTAGGAATATATATAGGAATCTAACCAAATATCACTCAAACAAAAATACATTTGCAAATTGAATCCATATGTCGGCGTACTGTTCGACCAAAATGATCATTAAATTTAATTATCTAATGGACAGGTCGGTGAACTACACATACGAGGTCCACACGTAATGAAGGGTTACAGAGACAATCCCGAAGCCACAAAAGCCGCAATCACCGATGACGGATGGTTCAGAAGCGGCGATTTAGTTTCAATTAATAGCGACGGTGCTGTTACAATAATCGATCGAATCAAGGAACTTATTAAGGTAAACGGTGACAACAACATTAAAGTCAAAAAATCATAATAAAATTATAAAAGTCTAGACAAACTGGTTTTAGAAAATAAAATTTAATTGGTTATTGAATAACCAATCCATATAATGTTTACAAAGACATCGAAAATACTAACATCGGAAAGCAAGGAATGTTTATTCACATATCGTTTATTGTCAGTAACGACTCTAATACGAGCCTTTCATCCTTGTTGATTTAAAAATTTGACAGAACGATTTAATACGCTTTGGAGAAATCGTTGACTTAAGTAATTCATTGCACTGAAAACTTGACTATATAATATTCTTCACGATACGAGATTTTTGATCTTGACATGCGCGTACCTTTTAGGAAAAACAGAGTAAGGTTTTTGATATTACAGGTAAATGGC
Organism: Passova gellias; assembly: GCA_018249975.1. Lineage (NCBI taxonomy): Eukaryota > Metazoa > Arthropoda > Insecta > Lepidoptera > Hesperiidae > Passova > Passova gellias. The sequence continues at coordinate 9,592 of DWUN01003551.1, forward strand.
TACCAAGTGGCACCGGCAGAACTAGAAGGATTATTAAAGGATCATCCAGATATTCTGGACGCAGCCGTTATTGGTATACCCGATGATAGAAAGGGCGAAGTTCCCAAGGCTTTTGTAATACTTAAAGAAGGGCATAAAACAATAGCCACAGATGTTATAGACTTTATAAATAAAAAAGTAGCGAAGTACAAAAGACTACAACATGTAGAATTTGTCGATGTTCTGCCGAAGAATGCTTCAGGGAAATTATTGCGGCAAACACTTAAGAAATACACAAATAACCCAATTATTTCACAACATAATAAAGTCTAATGAGTAGTTTAAGTTTAATATAGTCCAACATATCGGACTATAATAATTTCGTACAGTTTTCAAAAGCGGTTCTTAAGTTAAAAAATCCAATCTATTGGCTCGTTTTTTTCATATTAATCATCGTATTTGATAAGATAAGAAACATGTAAATTGCTAAATTGCTGTAAATTTAAATATTTAAGATTAACCCTGTGTATTTTTTCTTTTACTCTCATATTTTTTATATTCATTTCAGTTGTGAAAGTGTTATCATGAGTGTAACACAAACACGTATTTGATCACCTTCATAAAAGTCTACCACGATTCACGATTCACATTCCACGATTTTTAGATAAATGTAACTAACATCGGGTTACCTTACTACACTGCTAATTTTCCTAATTAGTTTTCTCTTAGAACACCTGAGTATAAACCTTTCATTGTTTCAATAGTTAGCACTGCTTTTTACTTGCATTTGATTTGCTCAGGTTACTTCATCATACTGTTCCAATGTTGATACGCGGAGATGAGTCGGTGATTAATTCGAATTTCGGTTTTTGTATACCAGTCTTAAATCCTTAAATTTACTGACTGTTACTTGACGATGCAAACTAAACCAACTTCGTAACGAGCGCTTCGAACCACGGAAACGCTTGTGAAATTCATTAAATCGATTTTTTAAGCATCTTGTTTTATAAATGACTTGTTATTTAAAAAAAACATGATAATAAAAATATCTTTACATTATAAATGTATTGCGGTATCTCACATAGACCGAGATTTTAAGTCATTACGTCATATGATTTTTGTGTCCTCTCCCTTCTATTCTCGTAATGAACAAAATACGCTATGTCCTATTACTGCGCATACGTTGTTGTACTAAAGGTAATCTGTTTTACGAAGTACTGAATTGCCGCTTGGATTACTATAGATAGTTGGATTGCACGGGCTTTAAGTGCCAGTAGTTAATTTATTAAGTATCTATCTATACCGGCGTCTTGTTATCACGCTGCCGACGTCACGTGCGCGTTTTATAACGTAAGTTTCGCAATTGCGCCGCGTCGCACGAACTAGCGAATGTCAAGAACAGTGGCCCTAGCACGAACCTCTAGCGACAAAGTATTCGTACGGTAAATGGCAAAAAAATGTATGAAAAATGTACAGCGCCCCTATCGTACGTAACAGGAACTAATTTTGCGAACACGAACCATAGTTCCGATTTTCTAACGTCTAAGTTAATGTAAACGTTCCGCGTTCTGTATGAAAATGACAAGTATTCGATAGTGCTTCGTGCTGCCGACTAATGTAAACGTAATGTAAAGGTATCGTATTATCGATACCGTAACATTTACAACTCTGCTAAAGTTCGTGCTCGCGCTACTGATGAACTATTTTAATAATGGAGACAATGTTCACATACAGTACTTTTATGATTCCGCACTCAGACACCGCTCGCACGTCAGTCCCCGCTTTTTCAACATGGCCGCCTACTGTCATCGATCGATTAATCGAATTATCGGTTGATTAATCGAAGTGTCGTTTTTTAAAACATTATATAAAAATTTAGACACCCTAACAATTAGTTGCACTAGCATAGACGGAGGTGTACAAAAAAACTATCAACAATAAGAAGGAACGCACGTAAATCAAACAAAAAAGATGTCATTAATGTCGACCAAGTTTTCATACATACTTTCTAGCCATAATTTATCGACTTATAGGTGGAATTGTTAATATTCCTTCCTGACGGAAATAAAACGCCATAATAAAACTTTCCAGGCTTAGTGGTTTCGACTGTGCGTTGATCTCTGGGTCACCTCAGTCAACTTCCTCTTTTACATATCTTCTTATTATTCTCTTTCATATATCTGCCTCGTTGGTCGTGCGGTTGCTAGAGCGACTGCCGATCGGGAGGTCCTGGGTTCAAATCCCTGGTTGGGTACTGTTGGATTTTTCTAATTTAGAATTTCTAGTAGTGACTCAGAGTCTGGATGTGTGCCCGGTGCATGG
>DWUN01003552.1:0-11888 GCA_018249975.1 Passova gellias
GCTAAGATGAATAAGAGAGGAGCAGCAATAAAAAATAATTTATATGGCAGAACAACGTTTGCCAGGTCAGCTAGTTGTATTATATTCGTATAGAATATGTTCGACAATGGCATATTTCCCCGCGCTTTGGAAATATGGGTTTCAAGTGTTATTTTACACACGATTATTAGACAAAAAAAAAACGGGATTCTATAATAATATCAACTCTTAAAACTATGTAAAGATGTATTTGCAAATGAACAAAAAAGTCAATAAACCCACACGGGATTAATCGTGGGGGGTGACATTTGAGCCACCTTTTTCAATTAAAGAGCATCCTGTACGCAGGCGATATCGGGTAAAAATAGTATATTGATTTATAATTGCAGTCCCTGATCAGTCGCCGATGTTTTGCCACCATTACTTATAACAAATTACTTCGCGTAAGAACTCACTTGCGTAGGGTGACCAGGCACTTGAGAATGCAGCGGACAGATTCACTTTCAAATCATATTTAATAGACAAACATAACAACGTTTTTTGCATAGTAATATCAGATTATTATATAAGGTAAGTAAAGCCTTATTCTTACAAATACTTATTGCTCTATTGTGTTCTGTATTTAATACGCAAAAAGAAAATCAACATCTTTTGACGGATCACACTACTATTATCAAAAGTCAAAACCAAAAATGTTTTGTTTGAAATTATCATATACAGTAGGAAAGGTGGGGGGTGGGGGGGGTATTATGCACAGATATAAGTCAGTTATAGTAACACAGTAACGCCAAAATCCTATAGGAGTAGTCAAAATAGGGATCGCCATCGACTTAGATCGTGGCAAACTTCTTTCGCCTGTTCTACTTTCATCGAAGTCGTCATTGTCCTGAGTATCCTGAGTTATCAGCAGCGTGGTCGCCCCAGTGTTACTCGATGTGTGATCCGTTCCTCGGGCGCAGTGCTCGGATGATATTGTTTATTATCCTGCGGCTATTTTAAACGATTCTCACGCTTTGCGTCTTGCGGTTTTTTATGATACACGTATCCGTTTTCGGGTATGCGACATATTGATTTTGTATATTTGACTTATATACATACGGCTGTTCAGATTATTTCTGCTATTTTATTAAGTCTTTTAACAATAATAATAAATCTATCTCATGTGTAGTATTAAATCTATTTGATTAATTTCCTTTTGGTTTCGTAAAGTAATACGATTTATGGTATCGTTCAAACATTTTAAGGACTATTATTATTGTTGAGTCGTCAATGTCAGCGGCAATTTTGTTTTTGAAAAGGACGTAAGTTGAATTGTCGTAACACAGTATAATATTCAGCGTCCGTCAGTCAGTCCGTCAGTTTTTATTTTTGTTTTGTATGTAGGGACTTCCGTTATTATAAAACACATATAGGCTTCGATATAATTCAATTACCATTTTATTGCAACTAGTTTACATCGCGTTTCACGCCGTGTCGCGCAGCACACGACAGTAATTTTCCGCTCACATCCGATCGCCTATCGTATACGTTATTATAATTGCAAATAAATTTCCTGCGATAAATCGCAAGATATCGCGACATTTGCGACGTCTCGTCACCGCGCGATGCGACGCGGGCTGCGTACGCGCATCTGCTTAGTGCCACAGATTAAATAATACTAACTTAAGTGGAGCCTTGATATCCTATCTCCTATAAAAGTGATCGACGTTGACTGTACGGTTTTTTATATTCGTATAATTATTTATCTTACAATAGTAATCTGCTTTGGATTATTGTTTTATTAATTCCATCAATCCGCTGTGAAGCAGCGTGGTGGACCAGGCCTCCCGTGTCGCGTGTCCAGCTGTAGGACGATTAAAAATTTTCTAGTATGTATATAAAAAAAAAACCTAACATCACGCCTGTAATGCCCGAAGGGGTAGGCAGAGGAGTGTAGTACACCCCCACATTTCACCAGTTAAGTTTAAGTCCCACAATGGAATAGGCGGTGAGCCTATTGCCATGCACCGGGCACAGATCCAGACTCTGAGTCACTACTAGAAATTCTAAATTAGAAAAATCCATCAGTGCCCAATCCGGGATTTGAACCCAGGACCTCCCGATCGGCAGTCGCGCTAGCAACCGCACGACCAACGAGGCAGTCGAGGCATTTCGATACAATGCGTCGTTATTGCCTCCGTGAGACCGGCTTAATCTAATCATCATAGGCTAGTATAAATCCAGATTACTTAACTAACGCTAAACCATATTTGGACGTGTTGCCTCACTTCGGAGTATTTATTAACCATTTTTAGCATTACAACTTCGATTTTTATGATAAGCGAGACGTTTATGATAGACATTTCTATTTTAAAAACATTCGTATAAAAACTATGACAGATATGCAAAACGATATCAACACCGGCTCTGATGTCTCGCTGGCGCTCGATTAAAAGAAATTCGTTTACGAATACCTACTTCAATAATGATTGACAACAAAGATATGGCTAATTATATTCACAGAACTGATATCAGTAAACCAACGTGCTTGTACGACCTTGATAATGAAAACGCGTCAAGCAAGAAATGAAAGTGAAGCAGATTGTTTTCTCTTTTAACGGTTACGACTATAACTTAACTAATACCAATGAAATAAGACGCGGCATTTCGCAGCGCCGCCGCTGCCGAATCCGATGGAAAATATTCGTGAACTGTCTGTCGCCTTTGGTGACGGAGAAATTTCTTTTAAGAACTACTACGGTAATAATGTAACTCGACATTATGCGTTCAAAACTGTTATGGATACGACGAAATATTCTTCATTTATCACAGTAATAATTGTTGAAGCTATCAAAGCAGAAACGTTAAAAAATAATAATCCAAATAACTAAGCAATAATAATGAAAATGAAACTATTTTTACATACATAATATGTTTTAATAAAGTTCTTGGTCCAAACTATAAGAGCTGTGTCGTTACTGTGATTAAGTGGCAGCCGATAATCAACATAAGCAGACAGTTATGCCAACTGTCTCTTAGACAAAGAAGTCGCTTTCAAACAGCTGTTTCAATAGAGCACACTCGACTAGTCCCCGCTGTCTGATAAGTTATCAGCGTTGTCTGCCTAGATCGTGCCATTGTGCCAGCAGACACAATGCGCATTGTGGTGCACTGGTCCAATCAGTAGATGACCTTGCGCCCATGTCTCACCAACATTAATACATCATTTTTTCATATCGTCACGATGACGTAACGGTAAAGTGATTTTTAAATTGAATAATGCACATCTAAATAACTTCCAAATAAGTGCATTCAAGCATTCAATTATTGTATATTGTGTTTTATGTTCAATAAAAATCTTTAAATCTTTAAGTTTTAGAAGCTTTCCATTAAGTTTAAATGGTTTGTTAAACGCGAATTCACGTTAACAAATTGTTTTAAGCACTTAAATGTTAGTGTTTTCTTAAGAAAACATTATAGCAACGGAATTTTATCGAGAGCTTTATAAAAACTAGATATGTTAATTTACAGGTCCATCGAGATGCAGCTTTGATTTGTTGGTTACTCTGTTGAGTTTTACCATTTTAATCGATAATAATTATTTGTTGATAGATAATGATTTTATTCTTGCATTCTATTTTGTTAACTTATTACGAGTTCTAATACTAGTTCTTGCTGTTAGAAAATGTGTAATATTGTTTAAATAGTGTGGACATAGCGCAATACCAACTTGATTTAGATATCTTAATATTAAATCTCATATTGGCAACCTCGAGGACTATTACAGCGATTTATAATACAACTGTATAATGATCGATAGCTTGATTCTTTAACGCGTAGCAATAAATATTTCGTTACCATTATGACATTCAAAATAATGCATCGATCGGAAGTCACGATATAGTATATAAATTTTAAAACATTTGATTAATTATTTTAAAACGGCTGTTTGTTGGTTCTCTGATGCATGCAAGTTTCTTCATTATATTTTTTATATTTAATTTTGAAAATGCGCAGAATATCATACAGTCAAAAGTTTTTACCAGGATTTGAACTTATACCTCTATATTATATATATTTGAACTTATACCTCTATAGTGGAATACTAAAATTTTAATCCCTACGCTATCACCGCTATATTTTTTATTTATTAATATTAAAATCTTACACAAGGAAATACAAAGTTTAAATAGAAATCATCGTAATTACAATGACGGAGCCATAACGTTCATTAAAGCCTATTTAATTATTTCATTAGAAGTCGGTAACTTACAATAAATCGTAAAAAACAACCAACCATTGAAATAGGCACGAGAAAGACGTCGAAACGAGAAACCACACCAATTTGCTATTCATAAAATACACTTACAATAGAACGTGAAAGTATAAAAAACCCTAACAATGCAATAGAAATTATATTAAACGAATATAATATTATCTTGACACAACGTTGGACAATTTTATTGCCCAATGTACGAGCAAATCCTAAGGTCATCCAAAACCATTTAGTTGTAACATCATTAAGACGTTACTTAATAAAACCATACTTCCCGAACATGGTCATCTCGAGTATTAAGAAAATATAAAGATACATTTGATGTTCCGGCATGGACATCGTTTAAACCTTGTACGTGATATAATTTTGTCCAAATACGGATTAAGCGCTTCTGCCTGGCTCACGGCAAAACTAACATTATTTTGCTTAATCCCTTATATAGAAATTACGAGGATTAATAATGACAAAAAGGTCAGCTCTGTTATAGCACAAGGCACGTATTGTTCAAGTTGTAATACATTATGTATATATTACGAAATATAAGCAATATTCAATGAACAGTAAATTAATAATAAGATGGAAAAAAACTCAACTTGTCAAAACAATTGCAAACTTTCGCACCATTAATCAAATAAATTGATGTATGTAATACAGAAGTACTGCAATATGATTTTACATAGATAAGTAGGGTGGACGATGCGGTGGGAACGTGGATATTGAATGCAGATGCAGTTGAATTGGACTCAGAACGGTTTGTGTACACGTTCAATTAACCCGGCCCTTGGAGCCTCAGGTAATGCGGTCAGCGAGGTGTTAATCAAGTTACAGACCAAAAACCAGAATATAATTGGACCGGCACTTCGAAGAAGGCCTCAATGGAAACAATGGCACTGCATTCACAATTAACATCTCCACGGTATATAATTAAAACAGAAATTAATTCTATAAATACACTTCACCCTGATCCCAATTGGTAAAGTGTGGGAATCGTTTATCGATTTACGCCCTAAAGGTCGAAGTGATTGTTTTACGTAATGAAATGAAGTTTACAATTTTCCATTAGCTGTAACAAAACGCAAGGCCTCGACAACCTTGGAGAATAAAAATCTTGGAGGTTTGAAGGTTGGACAAAACAGAAGATACAAAAACCCTAACCTACTTAACTACCTGTGTGTAAATACATATATGTACGGGTATTTTCTAGTGAAAACGGATTAAATCAATAGGTAAATTGCTTTTCATCTGTATAGTAGATAAGACAAGAGGACCTCTTCAGAAGTCAATTGCAGAATTACTTCAAAATCCATAATTATATAAATAGCAAGACGAATAACAACTCCAGATATAAAACTACATAGAAGTAAATTGGCAGAAGTAAATAGAGAGTATTATTTAACACTTTCACCAATTAAGTAGAAATCCACAAAACGCCGTTTGATGTTGACAGAACGGTTTAATCTATCAATCACATCATTTCATTGATTCTATTGCTTAATAAAGACCTCGACATAATTCTTCAAATTTCAACAGTACTAAGTTTCAATGGACTCTTAACAGATGTGTCGGTCGGTCAATATTTACTAGCTATTCAAATTGGAACCACGAACTAAGTAACGAAGGCCACACGTGATGAATACCACCTTAATGCGGTGTAACGCCTACGGTAATGACCGTGCTACCATGAAATGTTCTTCTACCACTTCTACATAATTACAATTACAACGTAACTCTTAAACCTCAATTGAAAGGATATGAGCGAAGTATTTTTCTAAAATACGATTTTCCACCATATCGACATCGTATATTTTTTAAATTATTACATATGCACTATTGATTCCTGCTTAGTAAATGTATTACTCTCTCTACATGAACACTGTATATATAATAAAATGGGTCAGTATCGGGCAGTTTTTTGTTACCGACGTGTCTATTTTCCATATTATGGTAATTTGTAATTGCCACACAATACGCAATACCAGCAAGACTGTACTACCAACTAACGCACGAGTTGCCCGGACATTCCTAAGCAATAAACAATGTATAGCTTACTGCTGGGAACTTCATAGCACCATAACATGTTCATGACTCGATATCAAATACACTAGGAGGCTAACACTTGCCTATGTGTCAAGGTATCACGATATTCTAAAGTGGTGATCTCAGTAACGAAGTACGAATAACAACATGTAATAATAAGGTTGACATACGTTTCTCAATACAAGAGTACGTAAGTACAGGTACATAATAAGCACAAGGCCACATAATATTTGATCTCTAAATGAAACAAGCCGATTCATAATATTATGTTAAGCTGCAATAAATGTTGACTATTTAATTGCATCAGCGATGATCTGTTAAGTCAACCTACGCCATAAGATTCATTGGAGTAATTGTGTTCAATGTTCTCAACAGCGGTGACGCCCAATATCTTGATGTAGTTAATTCTAGCGATAAATAAGTTTCTGTAATAGTATATTAGATACTAACGACTTAGTCTTTATTGATTAAGGTAATTCAAATTCTACAAGGTGAGAAACTAGACCTAACCACTTTCGAAGTTCCGCAAGAACACTTCTTAATACAATTGTCTGGTAAGGTTGGAAATATTTAATGAGAATTTTATAACACGACTTGGCTGCGGTAAAACAAAAAGTGTTATAATGTTACTATCTACGGATCTCGCTACAAGTGGCATTGATGTCATTTCGTTACATGAGGAAGATAATGTTGTCACTTTGTAACGCGCAGATATAGAAATACATGAAAATGTAAACTTATCGTTTGAAATCATGACAACCTTGGATTAAATGATGAAAAATGTTGGCATTATAATACGAGTACATTAAACGGTAAATAACAAAATTTATGCACACACGTGTTTAGAGAGGTTGGTTCATTCATCTTTCTCAATGTAGCACTGGCGAGTGAATGGACTGTGGTTGTGCGATGCAAAATTTGATATTCGGTCGCTAATGCCGTTGTTGTGCTTACGTGACCAAATAAATTCATAATACATAGTCAGTTTTCAGATTGGTTGAGACATTGCTTGCAAAATTATGACCACCTTATAACCAGAAAATTTATATGAATAAATTATGATAAATATAACAGTGCTAAACCTATAAAATTAAATTATTGTGATATACAAGAATTCATGATGTCAGAATTTGAAATAGACATCTTAAAAGACAATCCTATGAGATATCTCAGTGACAATAAATAATTATTAGCATCAAAGTCTTAATTACTAATCAAACGTATTCACTGTAGTTTTGGTTTTAAGTACTTCAATCATTGATTATATTTTATTTCAAATACATACATATAGTTACATATATTTTTTTAATTTAATCACATTAGACATCTCGAATTTACGGTCACTTTATTCAATTCCACCTAAGTTTCCAAAAAGCATCCAACAAAAACTCACTTGCATTATAAGATCTCGTATTTTTGCTCTGATTCTTGTTAAACGCCTTTTCGGAGTGTCAAGAAAGTTTTACAAATCTGACCTCACCAAAAAAGAGGAAGTGACATTTATGTGCCTTCTCATTGTACTATCTAACAATGCCGACTACAGTTATGAAATGAAATCTCGGAACGGATATTTAATGTAGAAGTAACAATCGAAGCCAAATAAAAATGTAACAAGAGTTGCGCTGACACTGAGGTCCGCCAGAAGCAAAGTTCACGACACGATGGCTAGCCGGCGAGCGTTGTGAGGAACGCTAAAAATAATTTCACTGCACGTACAAATAAAACAAAACCACATTACTTACGCTTGGTGTCGAGAGCGAATTTGGCTTGGACGTAAAAAATAATAAAAGGTAACGGCGCAATTTTTTTTATAAACACAAAACGCTCAATAGTTGTTTTTTAGATTGGTTTTTGCACATCTGTTCGCTTCGAAATAGATTCTTGATACACATGGCACTTTCGACTGGCACAAGTGACACGGTCGAGGCCGGCCGTCAAACGATCTTTAATATGCAAATCCATACGATAATACAAATACCAGTCAGTAACTATATTCTTGTCAGTATTGAAATCGTGAATATTCTCGTTAACATAAACCACAAAGTACGTACACATGCAAAATCTGTGTTATTACGTGTGTCCAATTACTTGCTAGGCATTCACACTGTTTTTAATAAGTTTACGTAAACAGAACTGCCGTTATAACCTACTTTTCCGTTGATTCCTCGTATTATAATAAAGCAAACGCTTTTAATGCTATTTCTATTAGGTTTTTTTATTTCTCTATCTATCTGTGAATTGTTTTCATCGCTATCAAAATTTTTAATCTCGATAAGGTAAGCAAAGTTGTTATTATCCCGAAATGATTTTATTGTTGTGAATAGCATGTACGACCGTAATGATTACTAGAAGTAGATAAAAAGTGCTATTGTTCGCCAGCTGACCGACATTTTTAATGTCTCAGCAAATTAAATCACCCGTTGGAAATATTGGTTCACGTTCTATCGACACAAGGGCAAGGACCATCGCAATATCATCATCAAATTGTTACATTCAGCACCTTATAAGTGCATTTGTCCACGCGTTTTAAATTGCAAATTCCTATTCCCAAACCAGATTCGAAAGTTTTTATTTCTTGCATTTACTAAAACCTTAATATACCGGTTTAGCAAATACAAAAATTGGATTACGCTGAAGCACTTTTTCGAAACGACCTTGAAATTATTCGCACGATGGCGGAAATCTCTATCAGGTTACTTACTGAAACTTTTGATAGCACTGTTATTTGCAGCCGACCTCGAGTGGCAGAGACCAGTCCTCCTTCAACCGATCTATATAACGGATACGAAGAATCTAGTCACTCACACTGAACACAGCACTGAAAATCAAGTTATCACTTCACGAATGTCCTGCCACGGGCCCCGAGACTAAACCCGTTCTGGAGGGCACCGAATTCCGGTTTTAGGAAAGGTCATTCTCAACGTTTGCCCGATGACGAGGAGACAGTTCCACTTCAACAGTGTTCAGGTTGAAAGGAAAGTCTAAAGAAAGTTTCGTATGTTAAACTTTTTTCGCGATCGGAGGATCGGCGTCGCGGCGCCGAGCGGCACGTGCGTCGCGAGCGGTGGCACGGTGCGGACTGGCGCGCGATGTTAATTTTAACGAGTGTGCAGTCAAAGCCTCCTCGTCGCCACACACACTTCTGTGTGAGTGACGAACTTGCAGAATCCTCTACTGCGGCACTCTCACGACACGTTCCATATTAGCGCGTAGTTTTCATCGCTCGGTTACCAGAAATGATACTTGTTTCACTTTAATGAAAGCAGAAATCTATAATGAAGCCCAATAAGTTGTTGTTGTATAGTAATGGAATGGTGTATTAGGGCAGGGCATCAGGTTCTGGAGCTTTGCTCATTTATTGTTGTGGGCCTGTAGTCGGGTGCATAGTTTTATGAAATTGGTTTTTTGCTTGTATCGTCCGGTGGGTCCCTAAGGAGAAGTCGTTATATGGGGTCGCTGAACTTTATCATCAAATATGTCTGATCTGGTTATTTTTGTTATATACAATTCGTTATATCTAAACATTCCTGCTTAATTAATATACATAGTAAAGCTATAAACACAACACAAAACTTATAACAGAATGGTTGAAAATTTATTATATATCAATAAATTAGGAAACGACATTTAACCCTAATTTGTAAAAAATCCGCGATTCAAAACACCGAACAAAAGTTAGAGTTCGTAGGTTCAGTTTGTTAGTTAATAATTTTTTGACCGATAAAAACTAATTACTCCCCCAAACGTAATTAAATAGTAAAAGTTGCATATTAGTATAAATCAAAAAACAATTCGCAACTTATTGTTGTCGAATTTGTAACTAAGTCGATATAACGCCATACATGTATAATTCCATTTCATTTGTCATTTCAAATAATAGAGATAGAGGTGTATGTGTGTGTGTGTGAATGAAATGTAGAGCCGCTACAATTAGCCATGTAAATCTAGTTTAACCAACAAAGTACTCAAAATTAAGTTTTCCTTTTTGGTCAGTTGTTTATTCTTTTATAGTTGTTAAATCTTTATCTCTTCTTTTTATTTAAACATAAATCACTGAACTGGTGAAATTAACTGGTGAAATGCGGGGGTGTACTACACTCCTCTGCCTACCCCTTCGGGGATTACAGGCGTGATGTTACGTTATAAATCATACATTTAAGGGACAAATGGCGAGCTAATGCATAATGCATTCTCTACCAGCTAACCATTGGGCAAAACAGAGATATACTAAGGCGGCAACTGCCACTTGGTAGTAGAATGATAAAGAAAGAGAAAAAAAGAAAAAAAAAACACTTATCAGTTCAAGCCGTGTTCGCCTTTTAGGGTGTACAAATATAAGAACTACATGCAATTACAATAGAACTATTATATAGTATGTTTATATAAGTTTTATCAGCTGTCCGGTCACTGTAACACAACGTTCACCTAATTTGAAATCAGATAGCGGCTTGTGGTACCTGTCACAATTTTGTATATGCCATATGCCATAAGCCGTAAGCGGTCCTCTTGCAGCTACTTCGTGGAGTGGATCCCGAACAACCTGAAGGTGGCCGTGTGCGACGTGGCCCCGCGGGGCCTCAAGATGTCGGCCACGTTCATAGGCAACTCCACCGCCATCCAGGAGATCTTCAAACGCATCTCCGAACAGTTCACCGCGATGTTCAGGCGACGGGTGAGGAGTGACAATACAATACAGTACAATACAACTCAATGCAGTACAGTACAATACAACACAATGCAGTACAGTACAATACAACACAATGCAGTACAATACAATACAGTGCCGTACAGTACAATACAATGCAGTACAATACAATACAATGCCGTACAGTACAATACAATGCAGTACAATACAATACAATGCAGTACAATACAATACAATGCAGTACAATACAATACAAATCAATAAAATACAATACAAATCAATAAAATACAATACAATACAATTATTATTTTTATTATAATCTGTTATCATTAATTATTTTATTATTATAGAATTGACTATTCGTATATCTATTGTTATTTAAATTATTAATATGAACTTAGGCTTAATATATTTGTAACTTACATTTGTAAGCGTTGGTGTAAATTAAACATCACCTGCTAAAACGGTGAAAGAGAACATCTTGAACAAACCTGCACACCGCAGAGATGTTGTGAAATGTATGAAATTATCTGAGGTGTTCGAAGTCTGCCGACCCGCACTGGGCCAGCGTGGTAGATCAATAAAATGGTGGTTAGAGTTTAAGCCATATTTTGCCTTTTACGGCGTACACGTCTCTGCTTATTGCTGTCACCGTACCCCCAGGCCTTCCTCCACTGGTACACGGGCGAGGGTATGGACGAGATGGAGTTCACGGAAGCCGCTAGCAACATGACCGACCTGATCTCCGAGTACCAGCAGTACCAGGTTGGTACTGGTTGTACTGTCTTTTTATATTAGCTTCACCTGCATTTACATATGGTAGTAACATCACTACATAGTATAAAACAAAGTCGCTCTCCGCTGTCTGTCTCTATGTACGCTTAGATCTTTAAAACTACGCAACGGATTTCGATGCGGTTTGTTTTAATAGATAGTGATTCAAGAGGAAGGTTTATATGTATAATAATATCC
>DWUN01003553.1:0-11887 GCA_018249975.1 Passova gellias
TACATTTTATCCTAGAATTCGCGCGGGGTCGTTATTTACGCGTGAAAAACTTTGCGACACATTAATTTCCATGCGGGTGAAGCCGCGGGCAAAGCTAGTATGGAAATATGTAGCTTAAAAATAATATACAAATATTCAAATTAAATATTTCAAAATATGTAACTTCACGGATAACCTTGAAAAAACTTTGGTTTCATAGCACTATAGACAGTTAAATCATCACTTGTTTATCATTTTTATTTCTCAATAACGACTCTTAAGATATATTCAACAAATTCTTTTTTATCGTCCTCTTGACTCTAAATAAAAATTCACTCTAAATACATAGTGTAACTCCTTAAATAGTGAAAGATTGGGTACAATTCTCATTTCTTGAAAAACAAAACCATTGAAAGTTAGTGGAAGAACTGTGGGTTCTAGAACCTATATTATTTAAAATTTAGAAATATTTAGAAGGATAGTGGCTATGACTATCAGTGATGCTAATTATTTCTTCATTGTACGTGACGATGTTACCGCGACAACCTTGCGGCCAATGAGTGGAGCATCTCCATCTTATTTTCGGACCTCTTGCAGGCGTCGAGCAGTACGTATACCCTTTTAGTTTTATCAGGGTCTTCCCTTTCTTGGATGTTACGTACGTTCCTAAAATCATGATGTCATTTCAATAGAAATTTGTATCAAATACCTTATAAATTTCATCAGTCAACAGTAAAAAAGTATTCTATGGATTAATCAATCATGTTGAGTGAATTATGTTGTATGATAGAATATAAACTTTGAGCTCAAATTTATATCTTTCATTTAAAGCCAATGTTACGATATCGTAAATTTTATTGTCTCAATTCCTGAACATCCAATTTTATATGTTCGTGGTTATCCATAATACAAACAATTTCATCTTCAACAGTTATAATGAACGCGCGGCAACCATGTGAGTTGTGGGTGGAGCACCGCCATCTTGTTTTCGGCCCATTTTTTGTACCAGCGTAGTACGTGTATCCTTTAAGCTTTATCAAAGTCTTCCCTTTTTGAGAAAGAACGTATGTCGCTGAAAGCAATGAACCCGAAATTATGTACCATCATTTTCAAAATTAAAACAAAAATATGAACAGAAAATAATGAGGAAGAAGGAATAAGGACAATTGATATACAGATATGAAATATGTAGTTAATGATTTTAAAAATAAAGAATTTCAGGAATAATTATTTATTTATTTATTCATTAGAAAACAAAGATACGTAACAATTAACTTATCCTATCGATTAAAAATAAATTTAAAAAATAAAAATAAAGTAAGTAGTAAAATCATATTTAATATTACAACCAATGCGAGATGTGGATATATGTTTTTCGCATTTCTGAAGCATTATGACCTTTAAAAATGTTCACAAAAAATTTTATTCAACGTAGGCAATGTACGAGTATTCGTAGTTACTTTGGTAGCGGTATTCATAAATACATTAATTGATAGTTCAGCTGTTAAGAATAGGATCAGATAGAGGTAACGTTGAATTCTTGCTATTCCGTAAATCTATAATTTGTCAATTTTTTTCATCATCATAACCAGTCAGTGTCCCTCTGTTGTTTAGATATTTAAGATAGCCAAGGCGAGTCACCAAATTGCATTGTATTCCTTTAATGATTATGATTGTCTTGAACGCTAATTATTTCTTCATTGACTGTGATGATTTTACCACGACAACCTTGCGACCAGTGAGTGGAGCATCTCCAACGAGCCTTTGGCCCTTTCGAAGGAACCGAGTAGTATGTATATCCGTTCAGTTTTATCAAGGTTTTCCCTTTTTGAGAAAGTATGTAAGTAGCTGAAAACAACAAGTCAGGTTACAACAAGAAAAACAGAAATAATAATATTACCGCAATATAAAGAGAAAAGGGAGGTAAAAAAGATAAGTTCAGTACGACCTAAACTATGAGTATCTAAATAGATGAAGAGAATGATGAATGTAGAGGAAGCGCAACAGGTTTGCAAGGACAGAGTTATTTGGACCTAGCGTGATGTTATGTATGTATGTACAATGTACATATGTACAATGTACATATGTACTAAATGGATTTAAAAACAAGGTTGTTAACACTAAAAATCGTTTGTAATACCGTTGCAAATACGTTTCATCCGTGACATTTGTGGTGTTGCTTTTTAAATATTTTACAGAAATATTTTATTCAAAATCAGAAACGTATTAGGTATAAAGTTAAAGACATTAAATGAGAGTTCTGATGTTCAAAATTGAAAGATTATTGATTACGTTGAATACTATCGGTAAAAGTATCAAACGTTAATAATATTGCATTAGGTTTCACACAAGTTTTATAACAATAGCTGTGTTCGTAATTCTCGTCGACGTCCATGATATCTTCGTTAAAAGTCACGTGTAAGCATGACATTTTGAATTACAATGGGCTAAACAGCGCCAGTATGTTAATATGCAATTATTAGACCATTTCAATTCTTTGATGTAATTTCGCTACAGTCTTTCGCTACCTTTGCTTCACCGTTAAATAAGATACAAATAATAATATGTACAGTATTTATTGTTTAATAACATGATTGTGGTCGTCTTTCACGCAGACAACTTCTCCGTTCACCGTGGTAATGTATGCCCGACAACCGTGTGGCCAGTTGGTGAAACATCGCCAACGCATCTTCGGACCTCTGGAGGGATTACTGCAATACGTGTAGCCGTTAAGTTTTATCAATGTCTTCCCTTTCTGTGATATAATGTACGTCGCTGCAATGTAAAGCGTAAATATATTTAGTATGAAAGTCTTCTCATACATATGTATGACTTACAGTATTAACTTACAGTACGCTGCCTCACCTGATCCTGATTGTTTTCTTATACTGAATTTAATTTTTCGTTATCTATTCTGAATTCAAATATATTATAGAACGAATTTGGCCTATCTATTATGGAAGCAAATTCTCTGAAGAGCCTTACTACACCAGGTCATTATTACAGCGATAAACTGCTAGGTAATGACATCAGACATTTTCATTCACAAGTTCGTGGCGAGAGGTAAATAATGCTTCTATATACCACTTGGTATATACCTACCAGAAGTATTGTTGTCATTCAAATGGAATGAGATCGCCCTTTATTCAATTTCATTAATTCAAAAAGAAACCTACAGCGACACTAATGAATTGAAATATACCTACAAAAATATAATTATATCCCGTTGAAAATCGTAATGAAAAAAAAGTAACTTTATCTCGTACAAGTACTTTATTTACACATCCTTTTAGAAAATATCTACATATGAATCAAATTATCTCAAAACAAACTTGAACCAATATTAAATACTAATTAATTATTAAAATTACATAAAATGAAGCGGCATTAAATCCGTCATGTATGTCTACGTGCAAATTACATTTAAGAACTTTTGCGATTGTGTAGAGGCATGAGTGCATAGCTTTATTGGGGGGAGGGAGACTAGAGGGGAGAGTTGTTCCAATTATTCGAAAATGTACAAGGAGCCAGAACAAGCCAAATTCGAAACAAAATATTCGAAGGCTACAGCAAACAGTATTTGCTCTAACAATGTACTTTTAAATAAAATTTACAATTATTTAATGTTCGAAAATTATTACACATTTACGTCAAAATGTTATGTAATGTTAGAGGGTCCACAACCCGTTATATACGCCTCTGTGTGCAGGTGCTATGAGTATTGGACACTTTGGGAGGCTTCGTTTTTCGTTAACAGTCAGGCGGATTCGATCGTAAAAGCACCGAAATACCGTGGTTATGGTCGTCTTTGATAACTACTAATTGGTGACTTAAGGTGACGAGGTAAGCACGACAGCCTTGCGTGCAGTGCGTGGAACATCTCCATCTCGTCCTAGGACCTTTAGAAGGGATGGCGGAGTATGTAAATCCGTTCAAACGCACCAATTTTTTCCCTTTTTGAGATGTCACATAGGTAGCTGAAAAGGAACGGTTACTTGGTTATTAATATGTAGTTACGTTAAACAAAAGAAGGTACATTGGCGTTACAACGCCATGGTATGAAACCTCCCTTTCACAAGCGAACAGTTGATGTACAATCTTGATGCAAGTTTCGCATTCTAGGAAATTGTATTTCTCTATAGTTATGAAACATTTCTTAGCAGACTATATATAGGGCCTGTTGGTTAAAACACAACTTGCTTACCAGTTTGATATACAGAACTCCGCTGTCTTGCTTTCAATCAAATTTTGCTAAGTGTGGTTGAAACCAATTTTTATTACATTTGATTATTTCTTTAATGTCTGCTGTATACGCAAAAGTTCCTTAAAACGATATATTTTCAAAACAAAGAACGGTGAGTGTCAAACTTCAATATAATTGTCTTAACAAATTTTTGTTAACAAATACATAACTTTAAAGTACAATTATGTATTAATAAGGACGTTCCAAATTAGTATGATTGTGTTCATCCTTGAGGAAAATTATTTCCTCGTTCAAAGTGATGATGAACGCTCTGCAACCCTGAGGGTTGTGGGTTGAGCATCTCCAGCGTACTCTCGGGCCCTTAGACGGAATGGAACGGTACGTGAACCCTCCCAACTTAATCAACTGTTTCCCTTTTTTCGATGTTATATAGGTCGCTGAAAAAAAATTTTAAATTAACAATCAATTACACGTTCAAAACGAGTACTTCATCAACAGGTATACAGTGGAGCCTGACAGGAGAGACGCGCGTGTGTGTCCTGTGTCCTACATCCCAATCCCAATCCCAATGTGTCCTATATTGGAGATCCCGGAGTCCTCCAACAGTGCAGACTAAGGACACTGGGGGCATTTCATTGACAAAAAATCTCACTAACTTGGTGTCTCTGCCAAGGCACCAAGGTACCTTTTGCAGATTTCCCCCCTGTTACTAAACGAAAAGGCCCGGGAAACAGACTTTGCAGCGGTTAGTTGTAAAGTTGACTTTTGATATAAATATACCTAAAGTAAAGCCTGATACACATAGGTAATTAAAAGTAGAAAAAAACATTTCACTGTTTAAAAATAATTGTATGCATCTTAAATTATAGGCAAGAAGAATATAAAGTTATAAACGCATTATTATTACAATTTTATTTGTTACATTTATATGAAAAATATATTACAATAATTCGCAAACTGGGTTATAGGGGGTTGTAGATTCGATTCCCACCCAAAACCTGTGCAATAAACGTGCTTATTTATTTTGTTTTGTTAGGATATAACCCTGAGAACGCTCTGTTTCGGGAAGGAACAGAGGTTCAGAGTTTTAAAGGTTCCTCGCGGAGGAACTTAACAATTAAGTCATATCATTATTAGCACTGTAGCAGAGAGCAGAAAAAGGTGGCGTAGGCCATTTCCAATTTCGCTCCAACAATTTTATCGTACCATTTTCTAACTATCAGAAGGCCTAGCAGAAGGATGATTATGTTCTCCTTTCACAGCTAGGATGGTCTCATCCAAGGTGTGCACAGTAGCCAGACAACCCATGTCCTGGTGGGTTGAGCACTTCCACCTCACTTGTCGACCCGTCCCCGGAGTAGAGGAGTACGTGTACCCATTCAGGATGATCATCTTTTTTCCCTTCTGTGGTACCACATACTTGACTAGAACAATAAAAATTGAAATGGAGAAATTTTTTGTTAATTTCTTTGAAAATCGGATTTTCTGTTGCATTTATCTCACACCGATATCTATAGTTTATTTGGAACTCAATCCAATTTCCCGTGGTCGTAGTGCACCGTGTCGTATAACAAACGAGGGTTTGACGACCGGCTAGTTTATGGGCGAAACACCTTATCGTGGTGTATAATGACGAATTTCGTAAACTTAATTTTCCTGACGCCCTATATTCGAACAGCTCTAGTTACCTTTTGTTTGTAAAGATGTATTTCCAGATTCGGGATTTGATTCCTTTGCAAAAACGTATATGTTCTGAATACCGCGATGGGTCATTATTCTTTTGGGCGGATCGTGCTGGTGGTTGCCAAGCTTTTTCAGTATAGAGCCCTTGATCATGTGAAGGCCGGCTCTGCAGCCTTTCGCGTGGTGCGAGGAGCAGTACCATCGAATGAGTGAATGTCCCTTCTTATACGGGTACGCCGAGTACCTGTACCCTTGCAGCCAAATCTGACGTTTACCGCGCGCCGACATCACGAACACCGGATCTGCGAAATGGTTCAAAGCCTTAAAGATTGTTCTTAGTACATTCAAATTTAAATGTGAACAATAATTGTATTCTATATAACCTACATACATACATCATACCTATATACGTAAATTTCAGGTAAGTCATTAATTTTTATAATTACTATTATGAAAAAAAAAAAGATTGTGCTTCAAAAGTACCATAACCTGTATGTATGTGTGTAAAATATGTATAATGTCTTAGGTTGGTAACCCTAAAAATTAAATTCCTATGATTAGTTATGAGTGTTGTGAAGATCTTATTAACACTCAACTTATTTAAAATAAAGGGAAGCTTACACTGGATTTATAAGAAAACAGCTGTTTATTCTAAAATATATTTATTGAAATTTTCTCTTTGAACTGTAATTAATCTTATGACAATAATTAATTATAAGGTCTTACGCAACAATTTGAAGCAAACGCCTTAAATGGTACATTGAACATGACATCCAAAAATATCTAGATCTCAATTGAGACAAGTAACGTAAGACACTATAAGTTTGAGGCCTAGTCTGGGCGTAGTACTCATCCTAAATGCATTAATGGGTATGTCGTTAATCGAATCTTGTCTAACAGCTACTTTGCATCCGATAATAATAACAATAATAGTATTTTAGGAAAACTTTACACACTGCCATCTGATCCCTAAATCGGCAGAATCGTTGTCATTGTAATCGGACGGCTGTTTAAACTACATATTTATATGTATATACGGGTATACTACCTATATAGATATTTTCATATCAAGAAACAGATCGAGTATATCACCAAAATATTTTTTACCCGGGTGGGAATGGAACCCGCGACCAAGCGTTATCAATGATTGTGAAATGGTTTAGCAAATATGAGGGCATCATCCAACGTGTATACCACCGCTTTACAGCCCTTGTGATAGTTCGGACAGTACCATCTGATTTTGATCAATTTATCAGCTATATTTTTACAAATATGCACTCTATACAAATACTCTTTGTACTTCAATACACGCTTGCCTCTTGAATCTATCAGAAACGTCAGCTCATCTGCGAAAGATAAAACACTATATGAGTGATAACTTTAAGCTTTGTTTTTTTCAACTTCAATTTCATCTTACAAAGGCAGACTTCACACAACATTTTATACTTAATGTGCCCTTAGAATATATATATATATATATATATAATCTAAGGGTATATATATACAAATACATATATATAGAATTTGCAGATTAGCCTCGGCTATACTACCGATTACATATACCTTAAAACTAAATATTTAATAGCAGTATT
Organism: Passova gellias; assembly: GCA_018249975.1. Taxonomy (NCBI): domain Eukaryota; kingdom Metazoa; phylum Arthropoda; class Insecta; order Lepidoptera; family Hesperiidae; genus Passova; species Passova gellias. The sequence continues at coordinate 7,459 of DWUN01003553.1, forward strand.
CGAAAATAAATCTATCATTCCGGCTTTCGTACCTTTATTGAAATAAATGATCTGTACGTATACTCTTTAATATCGATTTCATATTTATTTCTACAAATGTAATTACAGTATATTATTCCGTATTTCATAAGTAAAATAATGATTTCGATGAAAACAATTGAATGTGCATATATTTATAATCAAAGTGGCCTCGTGGTCGAGTGGTTAGACATCCGGACTGCAAAACCAAGTCGTGAATTTGATCCCCACCCAAAACAAACATTTGTCTGATGAGCACATTTGTTTGTTCTGTGTCTAGGTGTAATAACAATATGTATATCAATATTATATTGTAAGTATATTTATCAGCTCTCCGGTTACCAGAACACAAGCATTGAATTGCCTATTTAGAATCGGATAGCCGTGTGTGGAATTGTCCCCAGTTATTATTATTAACAAAAACATTGTGTTCTTCGAGCTCGTTCAATGGTTGTTGTGGACGGTCTTAGCTGACACGATGACGTCATCGACGGTGTAAACGACCGCTTTGCAGCCGCGGTAGTACTGCTGGCAGTACCACCTGACTTTGAGGATCGTACCCGCTATACGCCGCGAACGGTGTATACTGTAATAGAACCCATTGATCACCAACATTCGATTGCCTCTCTTTCCGTAGATATATTTCGCGTTAGCTGCAACAATAATAATTGTTCCATTTCTTAAATTTGTACGCCGTGAAAGGCAAAATTTGGCTCGAACTTATAATCCTGTAACATCTTTATATGTACACATATTTGTAAAAATAAACGTCTTTGTGTTTGTCTTTGTCTTTGAAATGTTTCAAATAATGATATATGACCCAAAAATACAGTATTGTTTACAATCTTATTCACTGAATGTTTATCGAAATTCAAAAAATGTGTAAGGACAGTTATAGCGAATGTAGCTGTCGTATTTGTGTTTATAATTTATCTTTTATCGTGACAATTAAAGATGAAAAAAGAAAACAACTAAAAAATGGGTAAAAATAATATTCGAAAACATATGTTTATTATTTACATTTTTTTTACATAATAGTTATCAACTCATAGCTCTTATTATTTACATTTTTTTTTACATAATAGTTATTGTATTTATGACTAGATTCATATTATTATTATTATCTACATATCTACATATTATATGTATAATGAATGAAGATACCTTGTTGTACCCCTGTTTAAGCAATTTGCGCGCACAGACGAGTTTGAACTTTGGCTTAACGAACACACGTACACGAAGGGAAAATATAATGCCTTTATCTACATAGATTAATTTTAAGAAGGTATCATATTATTTGGCAACGTTTGACTCCAACCTTATATAAAAGTAAAGTCTTACCTGTATTTAGTAACAAAACCGATGCCTTCTCTAATGACCCTCAACACTACAACTTATACCAGTGTGAATCTGTCTTAAGCCGTTACATACGTTATACATTCGAATAGAGTATACAAAATATGAATACTGCTATATGGATAATCCGCTAATTTCGCCCTTTGTTAACATCAATGAAGAATAATAAACAAAATAAAGTAAATAAATAATATATTTAGCCTTTTTGCTGAATTTGTACAATTTAACATTACTATTGTACTCGTTAAGGAAATTAGACTCAGACTTCATTCAGATTCTAAATACTCCTAACATCAATTAAAAATAATCCGGTCCATGGTTATGACACGTGTTGCCGCTGACGTAGGAGTCGTCTATCATGTATATGGCGGCTCTGCATCCTTTCGAGTTCCGTGTGGAGCATCTCCACCTGATCTTCATGCCGTCTGCTATTGGGCGGCTGTAATGCACTGAATAGAAGTAGCCCGCCAGTTTCAAAAGGCGATGTCCTTTCTTTCCCATCACGTATTCGATAACTGTAATAACATTTTCAGTTAAAACCCTATTATAAACAAGACATACCTACATTTTTATCAAATTTTTTTATCAAGAAATGTAAAAAAAAAAAAATTTCGCTCCATTCATTTGGTGCATCGCATTCCAATACATCTATGTCAAATGATAAATTAATAAAAGTGAAATTTAAGTGCATTAAGTGTGTCTTTGTTTGTCTGTTTGAACTAATGTCTCAAATGGCTGGACAGTTTTCAATAGAACTTCCACTACCAGGCAGAGAACTTTCCAGAACATAGACGAGAATAATGGGCGATGAAAGGGAGGGGCGCAAATATCGTCAAGCTAAGTTGCTATTTCCGAAAAATAAGAAAAAACACAAGGTACACAAAATTTGAAATATAATTGCATTTAATACATGAGTGTACCTCTTATTTATAAACTACATGTTTGACATAACGATAATATATAATATAATAAATTGCTTACATACTTGACATTGTTTTCGACCCTTTTATTGGTCCTTTGCTGGATCGGGTCTCGTCTCACAGTGAGAGGGCTTCAGGCCATAGTCTACAACGCTGGCCAAATGCGGATTGGTAAACTAGACACACCTCAGTAAATAATATATACTTTTTTAACATCTTTAAGGTGTGCAGGTTTTCTCACGATGTTTCCTTCACCGTTATAGTAAGTGATATTTCAATTTTGTTGATTGAACCCACAACACCCGAAATGGGAGGCTGAATTTCAAACCATGTAGGTTATCGCTGCTTATACTATACTTCACATATGTTAATGATAAAAAAGCAATAGACTGACATCGTACCTACATTTTCCGAAGCTCCGTTTGTAAAACAGGCACCTATTAATTATCAATACTTATAAACGAAATTGAAGTAATTATTATTAAAGAATTAAATATTTATAACATTAATTTTAAAAGGGGCGATATTATTACATGTTTTATAGTTATATTTATAAAATCACGGCTGTTTTCCATGAGGGTAGACAGAGACTAAGGATCTCCACTGGTTACGTCCCTAATAAACTTCTTTCGCAACTGCTACTTGCATCAAAGTTTTTAATAGGCTTGTCTATTAAAAGTGCTCTTTCTTGATCTGGTCCGTTTCCTACGTTCATCGTAGCGGAGTGGCTGACCATATTTTTACCACGAGGATTACAGATTCAATTGTATATGTCGAAAATGTGCGTAATATACTGAACAAATCATGAGGTAAAATATACAGTTTTTCACTGGTGTGTATGGTGGGATTTGACAGCAACAATAATATCGCCCACTGTGTGTATGGCCGCTTTGCAGGAAAACACGTTGTGGTAGCTGCAGCGCCATCTGTTCTTCTGGCAACTGCCCACTTGTCTGGTGAGATGCAGCGAGTACACGAAGCCGTTGGACTTCAACAGCCGTGTCCCTTTCCTGCTCAGCACGTAAGTGGCTGTTAAGAGAAAAAAACATATATTTTATTCGTTAATAATCAATTGATTGTACAGTGGCAATATTGGGGTAATAATACAAAATTTTTAATTGCTAAGTATAAAAATACATTAAAAGACATGTTTCAATTATTTTATTATTACAATGATATGTAAAACACATATGCTTAAAATTATACACTCAGTTATTGCTGTATTATGTAATATTATTAATTATATTTTAATTCTAATTATGTTAGCGAGATCATCGTATAAGTATTTGTACTTAAATAAATTCAAATACACTTTGTACGGGAAGTTCAGTCACCTTACATGTTTTATTTACTATTTCCAACGAAATAGTAAATAAAACATTAAAATAAAATAAAATAAGTATTTTGTTGAATTTCATGCACACATTATTCTTATATTATTTTATTTATTATACTTTTTACTTTATTGCATAAAACTTGGTACCTCAACAAGATGTCATAATATCGGCAAAATATTAATGACCTTTATGCAATGGTACTTTGACATCTTGTGCACCATATTTGATGCAATAAATAAATAAATATATAACACATTTCTGAGTAGACAATGATCAAACCCCAATAAATTATAAACTAAGCAATTTACTTTATATTAAACTCTTTATGAATTGCACACCACTAGAGATAAATAACTTATGATTAGAAAATGAAATAAATCACAACTGATTATGTTATCACTTAAATTAGTTTCAATAAGTGATAATGATGAATTCATTTCTTTTAATGGAAATGAAACAAAAATTTAGATAGCGGTCAAAAGTAAAATTTAGTTTAAAATCAAAAAATAGCATTATTTGTACGAAATAATATGTCACATGTTATTAACATTGCCAGAATGATTTACTGTAATATCTTGTTTTTTTAGAAATGAAACGAAGCCTTCACACTGCTACATAAGCGTTGTACTTTCGGACCAACAAATTTTATAGGATCAGATCATCTTTTTCTAGACTAGCTGACCTGGCAAACGTTGTTCTGCCCTATAAATTATTTTTTATTGCTGCTCCTCTCCTATTCATATTAGCGTGCTGTTATATATATATATATATATATAGCCTAGAGCCTTCCTCGATAAA
>DWUN01003554.1:0-11886 GCA_018249975.1 Passova gellias
GTTTTAAAGATTTAAGGGAACAAGGGGACATGACAGACAATGACAGAGAAAGCGACTTTGTTTTATACTATGTAATGTTGTATAAACTTTCACTTCTTTTTTACTCTTATAACTATTTTATGTTAATTAGGAAAAGAATAATCAAACTTCTTTCCTTGTTTAATAGTTCGACTATATATGTAAATTGAAATTTATTTGTTTGCGCTTGGTGCATTTTCTTTAATTGTAGAAATACTATTGTTGTGTACATCATTTTCAGGTTCTCCACCTATGCAAGATGCAAATACACGTGATTGTTCAAAGCTGTGTCGTACCGAAATACCTTATAGCGCACTGTAAAGGTTTGGACAGATCATGCAACTTCACGTGCAGAGATACGAAACTTGAATTGCATGGAGATTCGTCGTTAGTTTGCCGTGATGATCTGAAATGGGAAAATGAACTTCCAGTGTGCAGAGGTATGTCTTTTATATACATACGAGTTTCTATTAGTATACTTTGATGGAAGGTACAATTTTGTAGAGGTATTTTTATTTCATTTTTTATTAAAGGTATTTCGTTGGATAAATCAAACGGGGCACCTAGTGTTAAGTGCTCACTGTCACCCATTTACTACTACCAGCCTGCTAGGCAGGCGGATTCTAGCAACCTATTTTGTTTCAAGAAATAAATGTATTACTTACTAAAGAGATAAGCAGTACTTAAGTACAACATTTTATGTTTTTTTCTGTAAAATTTCCAGTGTACTAAAATTTTTAAATAAATAAATGTCATGGATCTTTATCTCGCGTGTAAGTAGCGAGATATTATACAAATGTATAATACATTATGCAAATTCTTTTTCTGTTAGAATATCTTATTAGATATTATATTTCAATTTTATTAATATTGTTTAATGGCGGAAATGCAAATGTAATGTCGTATATCATGCAAATGATTTGTAAAATTAATTGACACTGGGCAACGTAGGCAACTGGGTAGGTCAACGTGAGGGGCACATTTTCACGAGCTTTCGCATGCTTTGGAGGGCTTTAATCAGTCGCTCCCAGCTGTTATTGTTAGATAACAATTGTTAAATTTGTCGAAATCTTTAAAGGCAGTTTGACAAAATCAGACATAGAGGTTGGACACCAAACCATGTCTCTATCAATGCATAGTGGAGCAGCTAGGTGGAATAAGCTTCAGGTCACAGCACTTTGCAAGAAAAACCCGTAACCATTTTATAAGCTTAACACGAGTTAACTACAGATGTGTTGTTGATATTCTAAGTTGGAATGCCTACTGCACTTATGTCTGCCTTTCAAATCAAAATACAATGAATGAATATACAAGGGCCAGGTGTTAGGGCTGCCGTAGTCGAGGTCCTGCACCCTTAATCAAACTGCAGTATTTGAAATCATTGCATGGAATTGTAATATATTATTATGTTATAAAACAGCTCGCAGTTGGTGTTACCCACCACTTCCCCCTGAGCATGGGCATATAAGCTGCAAGGGTAATGGAGCGAACATAGGCAATGGAACTGGTCTGACAGAAGGCTCTAAGTGTCGTATTACGTGTGCACCAGCATGGCGAGCCAGTCCCCGCGGGATAACTGTATGTCGCCGAGGCGCTTGGACACAGAACCTCGTGTGTCAACCGAAGAACAGATCTCCAAAAATAATATATTACAAATAATGGACTTAAGATATATTCATTAGTAATTTCAATTAACAATTAATACTCTGTGTCATTATGAAAACATGTATCTAACCATTGTTGTAAAACTAATTCTTATAATAGATTATGATATTTATAGTATAATTATATTATCTAAAGGAGTGACTTTTATTTTCATTACAATACGGATACGTAAAACTTCTTTGTGATAACAAATACTTCGTTTTAAATAAAAACATTAAAACATACTCTGAGTTCTTCCTCTCTTGTGAGTGCAGCTGTAGGTCTATATATAACTCCATACTCGAAACGTAATAAGCCTTTCGAACTAGCGTAAAATCAGGTTTGCATTGCCATTGTCTTTCTCAAAATTATAGCAATAAATGAACATATCAATTTGGTAACCGGGTCGCATTATGGTCACTGCATAACAAAACATCTTCCTTTAAAAAGTTAAAGATCTATAAAAAGGCCTTGTAATTGTAACGAAAACTCTGTGATTTACTCGGTGTTATTTACTAGGTGTGCCCAGGCTTTTATTATTTTTAGTGAGTAGGTACTTATAAGTTACGGTACCTACTTTGAATTAGTTTAAAAAAAATAATGATTCCATTTTAAATTTCCATCCTTTATTTTATTTCCCCGAATAAAAAGCAACGCAATGAACTTCTGTTTCCAAACAAAATTATAATATTAGAATATATTATATTTGTTACTTTCAAACAGAACATGGCCAAAATTTTCGAACTCTATTAGAACTATGCATAAATAAATAAAAAAAACAAAATATAAACTATTTTCTTGAAAAAAATTTCTTTACGTTAAGTAATATCAACAACAGATACCAATCATGTATTAAAATATTATTTTCGATAATTAAGCATCATTTTAAGAAAAATTAATATACTTACAATATTGGAAGATATTAAAAACATACAATTACATTTTGATATTTTACAATGTTAGTAAATATTGTCGTGGATGAATATAATTATTATCGTCACTGGAATTCTTAGGCGTCAAAAAAGTTTAACCACGATTTAAAATTAGAAACCACTTTTGACATATATAGCCGTTAAATGTTTTGGGCAGTCCTTAGTTGTGGTTTGTGAAAAAATATTTCGGGTCGTAAAGACATGTATTTTTAGTTTATACTTTAGTAAATAATGATCATTTTATAGCTGCTAAACAGATTTATTTAGAAACGTAGTATTAGTATAAAAGTACAATGGGAGGCACTACAAGTAAAACTGACGAGACAGCTGCTCAGACACAAAAAAACGAATTGGATGTCGGCGACAATCCTGATCCAAGATCACCGACGCCCGAAATTACAAGAACACCATTGCAGGTATATATTTGTTCAGTATGATGTTTGTTATAATTAGAGGAAAAACTTTAAATAAAGAACAAATTATTATATTCCCGCGTTAATGAAAGGTTTTCCAACATTGTCTTAGGTTCCATTACTTTAATATAAATTGCCTATATCCAACTTTCCCAAATGATACTTACTGTGAACAGGCAGCTGTGTCTAATTTTAAATCAAAACGATATAGACATCAAACATATTCATTAACTTTTTTAGCCATGATGTTTAATGTAATTGTTATTAAAACATTTTAGAGTAAGACTGGGGCAAAGCACAACATAACAAAAAATATGGACCTGCGAAAGACCTTTGAGAGTGGGGAAGTGAAAGAAAAGCTTATTCATAACAATCCCATTTTGTCTGCCGTTATTAAGAATCATTTACAGTCGTACGATCCAAGATCCCCTACACAAGACTTTGATCGGACCCCTATTATACTTACATCAAATGTTGAGGATGACAAAAAGTTACTACGGCTTCAAACAGAAACTAACTGTGCTAGTCCAATTTTACAGAATGATAGTACAGACAACTGTGAAACAGCTATCGATGCCAATAATTTTTGTCATGAAGCTGTTGTCCCCAGAAATCTATGCCAAGGATTTTATGAATTGACTCTTGATGATACATTTAAAGACTCGGAGGAACCTTTAGGTTCTTCTACTGCTTCCAATGAAACAATTGAAAACAACATGTTGAATGGATGTGTAAACAAACCCACAAAGCTACTTGAAACAGACTTTGACTATGTAGAATATGATTGTGAGACAAATGATGATAATGTTGAAAATAAAAGTATTGAAAAATCAGCATTTGATATAAAACATGTACCTTTATTCAAAATGTTGAATGACGATCCTAGATCTCCATCTATAGGTATTGAGAGAACACCAATTATCGTAGAAAAAAAAGATGATGACAGTATTCCAGAGAATGTTGAAGAAATGTCTGATGATAAACTGATTAAAGTATTGCAAAATACAAATGTAGAATTGCGTCAAATTAGCAATGCACTGGAGAATAATGATAATGGACTACTTATTTATGAAGATGAAACTAATTCACTAAATGAAACACCACAAAAATCCAAGTCTATAACAAATAGTGGTTCAAGGACACCACTGTCTTGTATGAAAAATAAGGATGCAGGGCATAACAGATCAAAATCAGTCAACACATTATATGATCCCAAGAATCAGCAAGATGTTCCTAACAAGATCTCAAAGCGTATGTCTCACATTCCTAGGTTGAAATCTTTATCAAAACAATCTAAACATTATCCAAAGGGAAGCAGTATATCACTGAAGAATATTTCAAAAACTTCAGCTGTGAATGGCGATTGTGAAAATACTCCACCACACTCACATCGGGACAGATGGGACAAGGATAGTAGTATTGTACTTTGAACAAATATTATATACATTGTTTTACCTTCTACTGTTAATTAAGACAAATATTGTGCTTAAAATTGTTTGTAATTTTCGTTTCAGATATTTCATTGTATTCATTATTGACATCATGCTTCTTGGGATCATGTAATGGTGATTTATGATTATTTAAAAATAATGTCTATTAATAAAGGGTTTTAATAAAAATTCTTGAAATTTCTTGTAGCACATTACACATAATATTACTAATGTCATGCTATTTAATAGAAATTTTAATTAGTTTTTTGTGCTTAACATACCACCCATAATATATCGATCATACACACATGATACACCTTCACCTCAAACTGGCTAAGCAAGCACTGCAGGCCAAATTCATAAATTTATTCCTTACAGCACTATAGATCTGGGTTAGTTAGTAAATCTCATTGGTGAGAAACTGTCTTGTGCTAAGTAGTAACTTTTTTATTATTTTACACGGTATAGTGCTATGATCCAAACATTACTTGCAGGTCTCACCTATGTGGTCAGTTCTTAGAATTGCTTGTTTCCTATAGTGCAGTACTTGTATCATTTACATAAACGATTATATTTCTTAACATCCACTATTTTCGATTCTCAAAATTGTTTCAAGAAATTAAATTTGAATTAAAAATAATGTAGAACTTTATAATATACAGGAATAGGAACTTTAATTGTAAAGTAAAACAACATGTTATCTAACACATATTTAATTCACACAATACATTTAATTGATAGCTACAGTTATACCTTTGTTAAAAGATATTACCTCCTTTACATCAGATAAATTAATACACTGAAAAGATGTCAATACCATCCTATTGGTGTTAAAGATTTATTAAAAGTGCATAACTTTTGATTTGATACGGTATAAAGTTAGTCATTGCAAACTGTTATTTTTCAACTACAAGATTGACATATCGGATTTTATGTCCAATATATTGTGATAAATGTAAAGGCATATAATTTTTAGTATCCATATTTTTCATTTGGTGATTTTACTTGACATACATTCTATGATTATAACATTATTATATATAAGTCACTAGGTATAAAACAGATGATTATAATTTTTTAACACATTAGTATAGCAATGCTAACTCATATTTTATGGAATGGTTTAAGCATTTATGAGTATTTTTAGAAGCTGAATATATTTAGGCAATTGATTAAATAATGATGATGATGTTATGTTATGTTACGTGATGTTACGTTTTATTTCTTTTTTAAATATTATGCAACTCACAATATTACTGTCAGTAAAAGGAATAATTTTTTCTATAAATTTATCATGAACTGTACTTTATAAGTCTCTTGATTCATTAGTGTTCCAGTTTTTGCACATGAGAAATGTTACAGTTTACAGTACCTACATCGAGATGGTTCTCACCTGTAACACAACACCGATATGTAATGTGTAACAACGTAACAAGGAGCAGTTTACTTTTTCCCAATTTCGTTAAATACGTACTTTTCTTTATTTGATTTCAGTAAGAATATCTTATTACAGCCTTCGTCATATTCGCTCAAAATAGAAACGACTGTACTATGGTAACCGTCCAAATAGAACAAACACTTGTCCTCATCACACAAATATCTTCGGTGGAACCCAAACTCACAATCGATGGTATAGCCATAAGTGATCACTGGACGAACAGGCCAGTGAATAGCAAAGTAAAAAGTTATACAATTTTTTCTCAGTACCTTCAATTTACCTTAGTAAATAAGTAGCGGCTTTCATTTTGGTAACTAATGTATAAATTTCTTTTATTGCATTGTGCAGCATATCTAAAAATATTGATTAGTCACAGAATGAAACCTAGAATGTTATTAGAGAATTTCACTATTTAATCAATAAATTTGTATAAATTCAGCAAATTATTGCACTGCAATTATTAAGACGTTTTAACAATTGTCTAAAATATTGACTACTTATAACATTATTCAAACTTCCTTCAGCAAAAATTGTAAACAAAAATAAAATAACTGTTCCATTACAGTGATACCTATATAAAATAATTTAATATAATAACAAAATTATAACTTTAACATAAATATTAAATTATAGTTTATTATGCATCTTATTCATGCAACAAAACAAAACAGAAACACCTATATAATTTAATCGTTCTTGTGAAGGTGGCCCTCGGTACTAATGATGCACCATGGAATACATAAATATTATAAGGCAACAGAATGGTTGTGTTGAGCAAGATTGCATTGTGTATTTCACACTGAGAATTCTGAAATAACTTAAAATATAATCGACTTAAATTTAAATCTCAGGATAAAAATATCTAATAGCTAAAGAGCAATTTTTTTTAACACGAAATTTTAAAAAATGTACGTTGTTTTTTCGTGTCATACTTCAAAGTGTGATAGCTCCAGCTTAGCATCTGAGCGTTTGTAAATAGTGTCATTAAATTGTTCACACTTAGATCTTACTTTGGCACTGAGATTTATTTTATTTATTATACAATTTAGAGCATTGTCATGTTTGATATGGTAATTTGTAACATTAATGTGCTGTACTTGTATGTTTTAAAATGCAATTTAATATTTTCCACACTATTTATTGTTTTACACTCCCAATATAATTTTATCCGAAATAATCATTCTGAATAGCACATTCTAAACAAACAATACTAGGTATTGTTGTCATTACGAAGTCAATGCTTCATAATTGAATATAGATTTTATGGGTTTTAGGTGACATAGTTGACTGAAGTACAGAATTTAATAGAGCTGATCGGAATTTACAAAACCATGTAATTGTAATTATCTTCTTAATAGTACTTTATGTTAATTGGGCTGCTTAAATGACAAACATTAATAAATGTAGTAAAAATATAAAATGAGATAGTTCGGAGATACCGTAAAATATCGGAAATAATGAAGAAGAATATTTTTCACGTTTGTTTTTCGTTACCATTATTATATTATCATGTTAAAAGTGAAATCAATTTGGTCATATGAATGTACTAATTTACGGTTGGCAGTGACTTTTTGTAACAATCCCTGTAACATTCGTTTCAGTTTATCGTTATTTAGAAAAAAAAAAGGAACAATTTATGACAATTTTTCATGTAGATTGTAGAAATCTATATACCCGAATACTGTTATCAAAATGCCTCCATTCAGAACACATCAGTAGATTCTGAATGTACTAGAATTGTTTTACGGCATGACAAAAGACATGAAGTATAATTTAAATATTACATTATCTGATATCGTAAATGTCCGAGGTAGATTGAAAATATTCGATAAACATTGATTGAGATTTTGAATGTTAAGATACGTTTCTGAAATGGAATGTACATTAGCTAATGAAATATTTGTATGTAAATATTCTATAATTTCGACGATTATACAGTACTCTCGTTGTCTAACTTATTACTATAGAAGAGGAATATAAATAACTCACACCTGGCAATTCTGATTGTTTTTCGAATTCTTACACTCAGTGAATTAATCGAGTGTAGTTTGCAAGGACTTAGCGCGTAGCACCCGTCTGCTGACGCAAGACCGGATGTTTCCCGGTGTGAGTATACTACATAACAACTACTACTGAAACATATTTTTGTATTTTTTTTATATTATTAACCACAACAACAAACATTATTAAAATATCACTACAGAATAATATTATATTCATGAATCTAAAAGCACATTAATCAACTAATATTTCATGCGAACATTTAGGATGTGTTTGGACAATAAATGGCTGAATGGTGTGTATATATATGAGCAATTATTCATATAGGACTAGATAGATATCTTCATATTTATTACTTTGCGTTACTGCGTCACCGATTTAATCATAAAGTACAACTGATAGAGAAATATTTCTGTTAATAATTGAATTTTTCCTATTCCTGGCCTTAAATCGTTCCAAGATATAGTTTTCAGAAAAGTCTATTGCTGGTACTACACTCTTCTAGTGTTTTACTCCATTGTTCTAGTATTTTAAGTATCTATGATTTTGAGGTATGCTTGTTTACAGAAGGTCACAGGAAAGGGTATGGTTATCTATTGTATGTCAGAAAGCTGGAAGATTAATAGAAATTAGAAGTAAATAGCGTGATTTATATAAAAAGTAGAAGACAGTATTTGTATTATCCACCTTCTACTATTTGAATGAAGACTGCTAACGCAACCTTTTAGCTGTGCGAAAAGCTTTGGATAGATTGGATAGATTGCTTGGTTAATATTGAATATCGAAAGCACATCTAATAAGCTTAGCGACAAATTTAAAAAAATTTATAATATGAATATAATATATATAACGATTAAAGTTGGGGCTTGTTACGATTCATAAATTAAGTAATAATATCGGACATATTTTTAAATCAAATCATTATATTAACGCCTGCGTACACTAAAGCAGTTGGACACATGTATTTTCAGCTTGTTAATAATTCAGTGGCGCAGAGCATCGTCCATCCACCTCGGCGCAAGGATACCGTGGGCAAATGCGTCAGTGTAGTAAGGCTTAGTGGTTAAAAATAATTACTTGTAAACACATTTGATGTATTATAAGGTTAATAAATTTAACATAATAATCCATGGCAACAAACACATGTGATTGTAAACATTTTTATAGCCCACCATGTAATTCTTCCATTATTAGTTTCATCACTAAAATACGGATAAACGCCATCAAACAATACTTTTAATAGTCAGCAGCTGTATTACTTGATAATATTGATATTAACAACATTAGTAACCCCATAAAAATACCTAGTCTGATGTTTGAATGCTGGCCTCAAATACCTCCCGATAACTAAATGTCCTGAAGCTCATACCATACGGGTGCTTTAAAAACAATTAAATGTATTTGACGATTTATAAAGCCAGCCAACCAGCCTTTAATTCTGTTATCCTCGAGGAACCATACCAAAATCATGAAGCTGAGATGTGGTGGTACATTTTAGGGGAGATATCTATCTATCTATCTAATAGTGTTTAACAGTAGGACATTAAAAAAATTAAAGCTTAAGGGAAACTGTTTCACTGATTGGATTGCCCTTGAGGGGGGTCCTTCAACGGGTTGTTATAAGGATAATAGATTCTTTCCAGTTCAACTGAAACAATATTGTTAGTAAATATTAGTCACATAAAATACATATACGTTTTAGACACATTTTCTAAAACCACTCCCTTATTTGTATATTTTTTTAAATTGTCCAAAACAATATTCAAATTAGAATCCAATTAAGTTTAGTGTCAATCTTTAAATTGTCAACGAGAGTTACTAATATCTATATATTTTAAATCACAAACAGCCACTTCTCTATTGTTTAGGGCCCAAGCCTAAACTTTAGGCTAACAATGAATGTAGACATTTCCATATGTTTCATTGTCTTCGCACTCTTATACTGTTTTGAGTCTATTGTAGACACAAGTTTATTATTAAGTATGTTAGTTTGTCGTTGCAAACATAAAGAGCAAAGGATTTGCCTTAGCTCATTGGGTGATCCAATTTCATGATTTGCTGACCGTCCTGGTAGATCCTGGCCAATGTGCAGTTAGTGTCCAAATTTGGATGCAATGCATGTTCTTCTGACAGCAGTGAATTCATTACCATGTATCAAGAGAAATCAATAATCCTGCATTAATGCAAAAAGTTATTTCTAAACTATTTTCCGTTAGTCTCTTGTCTGCTTTTTGATGAAGATATAAAATTTCATTCAATAAATACATTTCCAGGAGGACTTGGAAATACGAATATAACATAGTTGGAAAAAATTTTTTTTTTTACATGAGCACACCCAGTCTGCAGAATCTTTTTATTTGGTAAGGAAATAGAAATGGCATGGTAATACCTAAAATATAGTAAAACTATACATTTATGTACTTTTTATTATAAAATTTTTATTTAAAATATCTGTTCCATATTTACCATCATCATCATTTTTCACATTCTTGGCAATGAAGTAAATCAATTTGTTATATGCCTTTTGAAGATTATCGTTAACAATTACCACATGGAAGTTACCGGGGTCTTGACCTGGAATTATATGGTAGATAATAAACAGGAGAATAAAGTTAACATAATATGTACATTTAAAGTAACTATTAATAAAACATTAAAACTATGTTATTCCACGTTTCATGTGTTACAACTACATACATATATTATAGTAACACTACTTTTTACATAGAACTCAAGTCACACTGTATTATAAGTTTGTTTAATGTGAGGTGACATTCAGATTAAAATTATATTTTATTTTAAAATCAAAATATGTTTTGAAATAATGTAAAAAGCATAGTAATTAAAAAACAAAATTATACGGTTTAATTAATGAATGTTTTATAGTTTATTGAAAAGTAATATATTACCAAATTCAATTTCCTTGCGAGCTATCTCCAATCTCCTTTTTATGGACTCCTCATCTTCTGTATTACGTGCACGAAGGCGTCTTTCCAACTCTTCAAGAGAAGGTGGCATAATAAACACCAACAGAGGTTCCAAGGCTGTGGCCTTCACTTGCTTCATACCTTCAATTTCAATATCCAGTATACAAATCTTGCCAGTGCTACGAACTTCTTCAACAGATTTTTTGCTGGAATTTAACATCATTTTTGTTGACTTGAGTAGAAAAATTTTACTAAAATTCTGTACACATCAATCAACTAGTTACAAAGGACAACTTTCTTGTTTAGATTACTCTGGATTAAATATTGCAGCAACAGTATTGTAGTGTGTAGTGTGATAGACTGATTATACATTTCAATGTCTTGCACTAATAGAATTTGCAGTAAATAGGTTGTGCTCTTGATTAATTTGTGTTTTATATGTAAAACCTAAAGTTATATCAGCAACAGTTTTGTGATATGTTTGAAAATATCATGAAATTATCAATTGTAACATTGTTACGATAATATTCTGAAATGCTTGTTGATCAATGATTTGGCCACATCAAATCATGGCCAGCGGGTCTCTCATCTGTCATGAAATGCAACCATTTCATGATATCTTTGACAATATCATGCTATGATCAATTCTACTATCTGACCAAGATATCTGTAAGTATTATGTATGTTTATCAGCTGTCCGGTTACCATAATACAGGCTAATTTTGAATTGGATAGCCTAGCCGTGTGTGTTGTCCCCAGTTATTATTATTATTACATTCCTGGCACATTTGTGTGTGTGACATCATTTATACTCTCCAAATTTGAATCATCTACATTGGTTATTAAATAAACATTCTTTGGTTTTAGTATACTGTTCCAAGCTTTGAACACTTTTCCTTTCCATCAAATCCTACACAACTACAACCATGTAACAGCACTCCTTTAAAATCGGTCATTTGTAACATTACTAAATAATTCATGCTTGATCTTATCTTGATTAACAGATAACAATCTACATAAGTTTTCATTTAAGTAACTTGGTTCAATGTTTCAATAACACTAATCCATGCTATTAACCACGGT
>DWUN01003555.1:0-11886 GCA_018249975.1 Passova gellias
GCTGAAGAGTTTGTTTGATTGTTTGAACGCGCTAATCTCAGGAAATATTGGTCCGATTTGAAAATTCTTTCAGTGTTAGAGATAGTTCATTTATCGAGGAGGGCTCTAGGCTATATAAAATCACGCTAAGATGAATAGGAGAGGAGCAGCAATAAAAAATAATTTATATGGCAGAGCAACGTTTGCCGGGTCAGCTAGTAACCAATAAATTATAATCATAATTTATTGGTAAATAAATAATGTGTCTATCTAAATAAAGTACAACGTACAAAAATCATGAATAAATGAAAAGCCCCTGTTCTTAAGCGATTGTAGATCGCAAACAATCTGGGAAGTAAAGTTAAGTAATTTTGGCCACGATTTTCGTTTAGATTAGTAAAAATTTTCATGAGCGTTTCCTTAGTTCGAAGGGAACGTTGAAAAGTCGGTTTCGGTAATAATGATTACATAATACTCGTAAACCTTGTCAGGCTTCCAGCGCGGTTTAAATATTTTCATAATATTACGTTGGATTTATTCTGTAACTCGTAAACTGGAAAATTTCCCGTTAATTTAAAAATTACACCTGGTAATGCGACATTTGCCTATACAGTAAATTAAATGTAATCCATATAAATTCTCTTTTTATAATAAAAAATCATTTTCGGTAAAAAAAAATTATTCCAAAGTTCATTCGAAAAGTAAACGATATTCTGTATTTGTCTAGCGATGCGCGAAATAACATCGATGGATACTAAGAGTGTATGGGTTGTAAGGAAAATATTCAAACGGCATCTCATTTTATGAAGAAGTATAATATTTCCTTCTTGCATTCCCTATTCGAACTATTCGTATTATATTGAAAGTTGACTATGAATATTCAAAAACTTATATTAATAATTCGCTTTTTACGATGGTTGCTTGTTTATAACATCATTACGTTTAGCTTATAATTATTTGCTCAGTATATAAAAAAAGCCTACTCTTCTTGTAGGAAATATTTTAAATTATTAACATATATATGTTACGTGTAGCAAATATCTTGAACTTATTCGCTATAGCGTAAGAAATGATTTAGATAGAGTTGTTAAAATTGTATTTCTACTAAGCCATAACGCCAGAGTCATTGGTGTAAAGAAGAAACAAGTGCACAAGTGCAAATAAACAAATTACACAGTTAATGCAGCCCTAAACGGGACTGCATAATATTTTTCGTCCTTCAAGCCGCAACGGAAAAGTCTATGCGAAACCGGCTGGCTCGAAATACGACTTTCTATAAATACTGCAGTATTTTCCTTCTTCCAATTAAGATTATATTTTAAGAACGATTTTAGTAATACAGGCAATAAAGTGTTAAATTTTGTACCACTTGCTAGTTATGTTAGTCTTCACATATTACATACATACATATATATTGTTGCCCGATCAGTCTACTAATGGATCGACAGCGTGTCATGGCACTACGTCAATAAATGGCTGAGGTCAAATGCTTCCTTTGTTAGTACGCCATTCACTAGCCAAAGGCAATTATATCGATGCGTGCCTTTATGAGCAGTTATAGCTCAGTGATTTAGATTTCAGTGTCGTCCTTGATCCGAGTTTCAGATTCTGGCTTATTGTGTGTTTTTAACATTACATATCATTTGTCATAAGGATGAAGGAAAACATCGTGAATAAATCTGCATCGTTGAGTTCTTCATAATGTTTTCTAACCCATGTGTATCTGCAAACGCGTAATTTTTCAACATGGCAGTTCTTTTGCAACATACTTTTATTCTTCACATGCCGGGATAAAAGTGGTGTGTGATTTGCTTTATTAATTGTCTGTTAAATATTATTTATGAGTTAGGAGTTACTGAGTTCTGTAGACGAAGCGCGTCAGGTTTGTAAGGACAGAGCTATTTGGCACTCGGTGCTTTCTGCCTACCCCGTTCGGGACCTGGCGTGATGTTATGTTGTTGTTGTTGCTGTTGAGTTACTGAAGTCCCATTTATAACTATTCAGGTTTTGTAAGGGTCAATCTCATTGTTGAGATTAAGAAAATTGTCAACGAATTATAAATTGTAGTTTAAAAATGTAATCATTTACAATAAATCATACATTTTGGTTAAAATTATGAATGAAAGCAACATGAGGATGCCTTTCCCTTATGAAAATAAATCGACAGGGCCTCGACTCAGCGAAAGTTAATTTCACGGGCTGTAGCCGCTGCTTGAGCTCGTCTCGCCTGAACAGTCCTTGCGACAGACGCCATTAATCACCAGCCAGACAAATATCATTAGTTTTCTTACCGACCATAGCAAACTGCATACTAAACAGTCACAAAACAAATTCCCGTCGTTACAATTGGTTCCATTTAGCTGAATGGTATCGGCTGTTAAACATAATAAGTACGGCAGAATTTGTATAACGCATATTGAGTAACGTCAATTCTGAGGCAACCCTGAATGACCACGTAACATGAGCGTATTGTATATTTGCTATACAAATGCAAGTAATATCTGACATTATATAAGCTGAGTACGGACTCGGCTAATATCCGACGGCGTTAAAGTTTTCTAAAGTACAATTGACTACGTGCAATCTGGATGCTACGTTAATAATATTATAAATACAATCCTCATTTTATGTTTTATTTATTTCTTTGTTGTTCATTCTTTATTCATCAAGTAACATGTCAAAAAGAGTGTTCGTCTAACACACACATGTCGTCTAAAAAATTTCTTTAGTAAATTGTCAAGAATCATTTGGTCTCAGTTATCTATGTAACGGAGGTAAATCACATTATGAAGACTCATGTTTTCACTTAAGTGTGAGCCAGTTACTATTTAAGGCAGATTTGGCAAAAAATATCATTCCTTGAGATTTGTTACAAATTGCATACATTTGTACGGTTTAATTAATTAGTTTTGTTTATCATTCACTTTCCACTCACTGCAAGTGATTATTCGATGATTAGTATTATAGATAATGTGAACATAACTGCATTTCTCGATGCATAGATATGTAGGTAGATAGTATTATCTCAAGCTAAATGTATTGCTGTAACTTTAAACTACCACTTGCCAAATTGTAACTAAATAAGCGCTGTCAAAATTAGTTGGTACGCGGTTGCAATACAAGCTGTGTTCACACAAGTTAAATACGACTTAGGCCAAGTTCTCACAACACTAACTGTACTAAGACGACAGTTTTGGCTGCGAAACTAGTGGCTGCATTAATCATAGTTACCTGTTATCTCCTATTTGTGTGGAGCCATAATTGTGTTGGTACTCAGTTTTGTGCGGTAATGGAACATTACTCTAGGGACATTTACTTAAGGCCTAAGTGGAAATGAACTTGTGTCTAATTATATAGAGATATACTATTTTAAGTGCAAACGTTCATTTTTATTTAAAACAACATGAACGATATTGGAGGTATTTGTATACAGGTATGATAAAATAGTATTAGAATAAAACGCCATTACTTTCTTCCTGGGATTATTAAGACTTAAAAAATGTGACATACATTTATTTTTATTTTTTGCTAAAACTCGACATACTCGTACATAGACACAATGTACTCGAACATAGGTTTTGTTTAAAAATAGTCATCGGCCTACAAATAAAACTATTCATTATTTGATCTAAGTGCCATAGCTACAGATACCTAATACCATTACGTATTATGTATGCCAATTGTATTTCAGTGTCCAAAATGTTCTTTAAGTCGTTTAATTTTACTAGTGTAGTCGTGCGAGCACCTACAAAAGTTTTATGGGCAATCTGTTCGCGAAGCGGGCATTAAATTCATTCGTACAGGCGTTAACTGTAACTAGTAACTCCGTCCAATGAAACAGTAAATTTGATACTTAGATCGTATCGCCGATTTATGAATTTCGGATTACCACAAATTATCATTTAATACAAACATTTGTTAGTCGGCATTCGTTAAAACAATTTCGTGGCGTACAAATGTGGCTCATTAAAATTTATGACCCAAAAAATCATCAATCAAGTCTTGAAATATTTATACACTGTGCTAGCATGTAAAAATAAAACTAAAATGTATTTGTGTTTTATATGTAAAGCATTGGTTTTAGTTGGAATAGTAACTGTAACGTTGATACCCCAAAGCTATAAAATACGTTTTGAATTTGATAACATGGATTTCCGCAAAGTAACGCCTGGCATGATTTACTTTAAAATATGCAGCAAATTAACTTTTAAAGTAACATCAGACCAATTTTATATTAGACTATAGGTATCATGCTAGTGAGTCATTCGATTGCATATTACTATTGTAATTTACATTAATATAAGTGGAATAATTAAGTTTTGATAAAAAAACTTTATATTTCTACCTTATTTCCTTACCTATATACATTATTAATCCATTATAATGCATTACTCCTCACAATAAACGTTATAGTTAAATATAAATAGGTAAACGTTTTAAGGTCAAATTATGAAATTTCAATAATGTTATTAAATTTGTAATTTTAATAATTTGCAAATTCAATAGCAATAATGGATTTGCTACGAGTATCTCAATGAGTGTGGATTTCAGACGTAAAACAAAATAAAGCATTGTTTATCTAGTGAAAGCTTTTACTATTATTATTGTAAACATAAAATACTTAACTGTTATAAGTATGATATAACAAAAAATACATTAGTAGTAATTATTATTTATATATCGTATGTCATACAAAATGAAGACGTTAGAGATGTGTTCTCTAGACCTGTCGGGGCCCTGCACTGAGACGTGAAATTAGGGCAATAAAGTATAAAATAAACATTAGCACTCATACGTCAGGTCTGTATTCTAAATTTAAAATTTAAAAAAAATATGAAATCCAACATTAGGATTACTATTACAATTATGCTCAATAAAGGATAACATCATAAGTTGATGAATTTATTTTCTAATACCTTTATACCTTCCAATTCCAATAACCCATCAATCTATCGATCTATCAACGGCTTATAATATTTACGTTTTATATGATACCTTACGTGCAGCCACCAATCATATTACCATTAAATCAGATCAAATCCCCGGTATTAATATTCACCCTCCATATATTATTGGTAATCCCCTTATAAGTAAGATATGCAAAGCGCTTGCTATGAAGGAGTCACATCAATACCTCGAAAATCTCGTTATTAGCAATATGGAATTAGGGATTTCATCACACTAGCGCAGACACATTTAATTTATTTGTACCTACATGTAGGTACAAATAACACCACCATGTATATGTCAAGAATTTATTTTATGGTCCTTTTTTCCTACCCCGTTAGGGACCTGGCGTGATGTTATGTTGTTTTTGTTGTTTATTATAATGAAACCTATCTCATCGCTCATCTATCCAACTATCTATCTATCCATCCATCTATCTATCTATCTATCCATATAATAACCGTTTTAATGTATTAAAAAAAAATTAACTAACACTTAGCCCAAGCACTAAGATAGAATAAGCTATCTAATTAAAAACAGCTATTAGCTCTACAGCGTTCTTAAAAGTAATTACTTTTAAGAACGCTTTAATTTCAAACAACCATAAACAGAACTGTAATCATAATATTTTCACACATGTGATCTTAATTTTTCTAAATTTTTGAAAATTTAAGAAATCAACTTTTAGTAATGCTATGTAAATCAACAACCGTACAGGGCACAGACCTTTTATCGTGTATCAGTTTGAAAGGCGCAGGTGTACTATAACACAAGACCTTCCAACTCAGTTCTCAAGGCTAACAAAGGAACTATGGCCACTCCCACATAAAATGTTGGGTTACAAAATATTGCATAAATGTGTCTCAAACGCAATTCCCCTCAATTAGTATTTGCTAGCCAGATCTGTCTACTCCCACCATAACAATATAAAAATTTCCTATTTTACGTCGAAAAAGTTTCTTTTTATTTTTATTTTTTACTTTGATGTACAAATTTATTTTTAGGAGAGTTTACTAAACAATACATATCGAATTATTAACCGATAAGTTAATTCGTTTTGCTACTCATCAGTGGAGCGGAGTATTTGTTCTTCCTGAATAAATATAATTAAGGAAATTAAAAGTGAATTGGAAGTTTGTTGAATGGTTATTGCTTTCATGTTTCAACGTTTTTATGTTAATGCTTTATATTAGCGTATTGATCTTTATTATACTGTTATAAAAGGATTTTTACGACCACGTGTTCCGGGTCATGCAGGTCGCACGATATTGTTATTAAGCTTTGGGGCCCGCGCATTCGATTTATATTACTAGGCACAAAATATACTGAAACTAACCGGTAGAATTGGCAATCAATTATAGATCAGGTCCTACTACCTGTGCGGAGTAATATATATTTTTTCATAGCTTAGCAATGTGTGATTTATATTACTTATTTATAAATTTTATGGTAAAAGATAAAGTATGGATCTGTGTATTGTATTCATTTTATCAAATAACATAATTTTAAGAGATATATTTGTTGTTTGTATTTTTGTATATTGTACTGTGGCACGTACGGTAGAGGAAACGTAGAACGTAGCAATAACAATTTCTAGTTAGTTTTTCAGTAGGAACATATGGATTACTGATTAAATACTCTTGTATTTGAATATAGTCTGCGCATATTCGCCTGTAATTTAAACTTAGACAGCCACCCGACATAGGGCTGTACTCGGAATACGTATTAATAAACAATAATTGAGATTTGAAAATCGATCGAGCACTGAAATGGGAAAGTAAAAGGAATTATTCAAATAATACGTAATCTCTAAATTCTTTTAGAATAAAGGCAATTAAGGTTTATTAAAAGATTCAGGATTGAAACAAATCTAATATAATTCTTATACTGTTTAAATTATGAAGTAAAATTCAACTTAATGTAATTCCTCACACACCACATAGTGTATTCAGACATTTAACAAACGCGAGGCCATATATTCTGCAGGCAATGGAGTGGACGAGATAGTGTGTAATGGTGTAGAGTGCACCCAGCTCCATAGATTGCATTAAGACAAAAGAATCTGCTACATTTTTCATATTGATCATTTATATTTTTCAGGTAAGTTGAATCAATGATATGTATATTTATGCCTATTTTAAAAAAAACCTTAAAATCTCTGTAAGGTTTGTAGTATTTTCCTTAGAGTTTGTAATCTGTTAAATGCAAAGAATCAATTCAACAACAGAAACAGTTACGCTCTAGTCATCGCTACAACTCGGGATTCTTTGTTTTTAGGATCTCCTTGTTCCCGCTGACCGCAGGACGTACTTCACATGATGGTGTGAACTAATGTTGTCAGACTCTCATTCGTGTCGAAGATGGCAAGTTAATGTGACAGATAGCCGGTCACATATTTCAATTGAATCTGAGCAATGAATCAATAGTTAAATTCGTAATTGTGATGCAGTTATAATATATCCGTATTCTAAAAATTACAATTATAATTAAATTTGACGAACACCATACAATTCGTCTAGAAGCGAAGATTGATTTTTTTTTGTATAAAATACGTTCTATTAACTGTCGCTTACTGTAAATTTTATAAATATTCATACTGACAAAACATGAATTAAACGAGCTATTTCTAAAAACATTTCGTGACGCTCGCACGTTTCGTTTCCCAGCTTACTTTAATGAGCTACCGAAACTCTTAGTTGGAAACGGTACAACGGTTTAAATTTTCTTGCATTCGTGGATTTCCGGAGTTTCACGCATAATAACTGGAGCAAAATAATCTCGCTCCTACGAGCACTCCCACTTCAACAGTATCAAACGGAAATCCTTGTATAATTTATTTTAAATACAAATTTTAACGTCACTTAAGTTAATCGGAGCTTTTATTAAATCAAAATTTAAAAAATTACACTGCTTCTGTTCCTGAAAACAGACTTTCAATAACCAGTTTTATAGTATGCTTAAAGTTAGAAACATAAATGAATTATGAAAGAAATCCGTTATGACAGAAATAACGTTATTTTATGCTTTTAATGATAATGTGTCAAGTATTTACAAGCAATATTTTGTAACGTAAAAAACTCATACTATTAGGACATAACTCACGCTTGTAGTATTATAATTTACACCGCTCTCAGTTTATATTTTGCAGGCGAAAACGCTTAAACCTAGCAAAGGCGATGTAGAAATATGATGAATGCTTGCGCAGCTTTGCTCGTCCATGCTTATCAGTTAGATGTTTTGGGCATCCGAACAACACGCGGTCAGTGTGGAAACAGCAGGAAGTCGCTGAGACGCTCTATCACTCCAAAAAGTAACTCACCGGGGTGTTGTCTAACAGATACTAAAACTACTCTGTTGAAATATAAATCTAGACTCCATTAGAAGTCACTTTCTGGCAACTGACCTCACCTAAAATTTTTGTATGCCAAATTAATCAGTGACTGCATTACATACGCATAACGAGAATGTACCTACTCTATCGTAGTCTATCCTTAACAACTAAATCCAAAGAAATACACACAACATAATTTATTTTTGTATACCGGAGCGCTTCATTCTTATTAGCGATAAATAGCTTAGTTGCCCAAAAATGATACGGTAAAGTATAATTAGTTTATCGTACTTTTATAAGGAAATAAAAAAAATGTAAATCAATTTATTGATATTATTGATCCGCACCAGACACTGTCAGTCCAAAACGAACCACGCACGTGATATTCGTAAAGTGCAGCAAACACTTATCAACGATCTGCAGCGGATGGCTCCCAGAGCAGCGAGCAGTCAGTGTCGCAGCACCAGGTAGCCGGCGCGTCGCATTCGATCGCACTCAATTGTGTACACGTTTGGTGGAGTCACCGGGGCAGAATTAAGAGATTTATTGCAGTCACGGAAAGTAATTTTCTTGCACTGAAGTCACAGTTTCCATGTTATTTCGATTTAAATGTATCTTTTATCTAACATCAATTGACTGTTTCTGAGCAGGGTATGTATGATAAGGATACAGATATGATTCGGAATGTGGATGAGATACATTAATAATAATAATTTTTACTGTTTTCTTCAAAAATACTAACGTTTGTTACTGTAACGATTTAATACCATAGTTAATTGCGTAGTTACAATTTTATTTTTCATGATTATATTTGCATTATGACATCACCATTTCATGTTATATTAGATAGCGGAGCCATGAACAGAAATTGGTAATTTCAATCATCATTCTGTTGAAGATTCCTGTATTTAAGTTTTAATTTTAACCAATTTTCCATCTGACTTTACTTTGTCTGTTTGAAATGCGGCAGCTACTAGTAAAATATCATTCACAAATGATTCTGTAAATGTTACAGGATCGGCCATTGCGTCTATTAGAATAAGTCATTGATGTGTAGTTATCCCTAAATTACATTGGCTTCTTGTACTGTTTTCGTACTCTTTAGGATTTGAGATAATCTTACATTAATCTGATGAAAGTCCTGAATGAACAAGTGCAATCTTGGTAGAACATTGTAATCGTTTCGACCTTTGCGCGGTACCTATGTTATACTTACGATGATAAAACTAGAGAAGCTTCCTTAAGCAGTGAGTTAGCTAAAACAATGATCATATCATTATCCAATGCAAGAGGTGTGTTACCTATGTATGTAACTTAGCGTCGTGGTCTCCTGTATTGGTAGCTCTGAACTACCTTGTCAAATCTGTGATTCAGCACAACTATATAAAAGTATGTAAAGTAGTTTTGATCAAAACGAAAAAATCTTTATTAATGTAGTGAACACCATGCACCGTACTCGTATCTATCACCGGGCGTTATTGTCTTCAAATAATAGAATGGTAATATTGTTACATATCTTGCGGTTTATACCTAAACCTGGATTACAAAGAGCAGATTTCATGCGTAAATACTAATTATATAACGAGCCAATAATTATTTTTAATCATATACCTAAACAGAGAGGTAAAATTTACCCTTTTGTTTTATATTTACGAGTGAGTGCCTAATTAACCATAACATCGTATAATATGTTTAGAGATCATATTTCAATGTGCCTCATTTCGTATGATCTCCACCGGGACAATATATCAACCTTAATTTATTTTCTTCCTCAACCTTTCATAGCCTTTATACATGAGGGGTTCCTTTTGTATAAACGTTACACGAAAATTTTCTTATCTTTATAAAATTAGCTCTTCTCATTGTAGTTGGGTCATTTTTCTCTTATCATCCTTTGTCTAAAAGATAACGTTTCTGACAAAGCTTTGAATGCGAGATTATTTCTAGGCGCAGTTATACTATCCACCAGTTTCTACTTATTTATTTGTATGTGTTGTGTTGATTTATTTGTGTTGCTCTTCCATAGATTCTTTGTTGTTTTAGTATTTTACATACATGTACTAAACGAAATCAAGTTTCATATTATTTAACGACATACTTTCAAACCTCTATATTTCCGTTTCCATTTATATCTGTGACTTGATAAAATTATTTGTATAAGGTGTGTTAGATATTCTGATGGGGATTGAAATATTAATCCTCGGTATTCTCGGATTTCTTTAACTGAGATACTAAAAAGATATAAGGGTGGCCGTGTTGCTATCAAGCGTTGGCTGTGTATTCACATCACGTCGCCGCGGGAACACGAGATGCAAACCCCGGGAGACGACGAATCTGTTCACAGTGAATACTTTCGTGTTCACCTTAGCCTTATTTATATGCCGTTGAAGGAAAAATATCACATGATCGTATGCCAATATGCTTCGAAAATCATACAGGTCTCGTGTTACACGCATTGGAAAAATTCTTTTAATGCACAGAATATTTCCGGACGTATATACTATATAATATAGGAAAAAACAGAAGATATACTAAACATTGTGATAGTTGTATTAGACTTAGGTAATTATTAATAAGAATATACTAGGATAATGTACTTAAACTATGCACTTAGTATATTTGAATTTGAAAATAACCTAGTACAAGGTATTGATTAGGTTATGATCAAGCTTAAAATGTACTAATACCTCCTACTGTACTGTTATTCGTTTAATTCAAAGTGATTCTTAAACGAAACAGGAAATACAACTATAAAGATCACTTGGTCGCTTGTGTTGGTTTTAATTTTGTATTAAAATACGAAGAGGAAGAAGTACGATATATGTGTGTATGATGTGTAGCACGTTTAACTATAACGTTATTAAATCAGGGGCTTACATTTTGCGTAATGAAAAGAAAAGTCGTGAGGAACAAGAAACATTTTTTACACCGCTGCGTTCTATTCTACTTTCACAATACCAGCTTTTTAATAGAGTGATAAAATGTTCGCGATAAACACGCGATTTTTTACGATCTCCTGTTCCTGTTCTGGTGGAAATATTATTTATTTTTTTGCTTTCAAAGAACATTCACTTAAAAGCATTTTAACTGAAGAATTTTGTAAACGTGGCATGATTCCAAACTCGCTTTGACTTAGAGAGAATTCTGAATCCTCGGAACAACTTGACGGTCACAAAGTAATGTCAGACGTATAAAATGTTGAAGTATGGACTCTAATACCCACTTAGTTTTATTACATTTCCTTAGTAATATCATTACACTACCTTAGCAATATCAATCTTGGATTTTAATGATATTGTTGAATCATCAAACGCGAATACAGCTGGGGCTAAAAGATTTATGCAAAAATAACGTGAGTTGACTCTTCATTAATACAATTATTAATATTACTTTTTTAATTTAATGATACCATTATGAAGTGGATAAGCTATACTTTTTGTACCAAATTTGACTGTCATACGCTGTATTCACATGAAACCTATATTTTAAAAATCGATGCTTGATATTGAACAGAAGTATGAATATTGAAAATTCGTATGAATTATAAATTTTGAATTTCTAGTAGTGACTCAGAGTCTGGATGTGTGCCCGGTGCATGGCAATAGGCTCACCACCTATTCCATTGTGGG